>CALYDF020000662.1:0-29982 GCA_944474145.2 Dicrocoelium dendriticum | reverse complement strand
GCCACACATGCTTCACATTTACTATTATTAACGACATACATTGATATACTATGTTGTGCCAAGCAGTAAAATTAGTTCATTACGCGTGAGGTTCTTTTGTCGTTTGAAATATGGCCCAATATGAATAAAGAATGATTCATGTTAATGCTTCAGTATAACCCTAACTAACCTTAACTATGGCTCCATAATCCTTTTCATTCGCATAAAACACATTGGTTTGATTGACTTTGATGGTGCATAAAAGTAAATTAACCTTGCTCCTATCTGCGGTTCTAAACGGATATCCCACGTCCCATGTATTTCTGGCTTTCCACACCCGCGAATCTAACGCTCCGACGCTGCGTTTGAAACAGGTTACGTGAGTGTGTGTGAAGAAAATTTGTGTGCCTTGTGTTTTACCGCTTGATCTGTTAACATCGCGTAAGTTCTTTCCAGTCTTTATCCTTCTAGTTATTGTTTTACTCTCAGTAATTCACAATACTTGCTGCTAATGTTACTACATTTTCCACCCGTATGTTTGTATATCATCATCGGCATTACAAACGTTAGCTATTATATATATATATAGCTTTAATTCATTGTAGCATTCTGTTCATATGTCGCCGTCAGACATTTGTATCCTATTTCTTTTTTACAACAGAAATATAATTCTTACATATTACTTTGTCTATTGTGTAGTGCAACAGAAAACATGCTCTTTCAGTATCTTGTAACATTGGATTTTATAGTTGTTTTAACCTTCGAAACGTCCGTTTGTTTTACTGACTGCACGTCGGTTGTCAGAAACCGTTTTGGTGAGTACCTCGCTGCACGTTTCTCGCTCTGTCTGATTCGCTTCCTATTCTTGTAGCCTGTACAATATACGTTGGGTTCAGTCGCCTCCGACTTCTATACTGTCGTATTTGACACGTATTGCGTGTCATTGCTTACCGACTAGTATCCCAGGCTTTGCCCAATGATTGTAAACGTTATATTTTCTACTAATCATTCACATAACTATAGGACATGACCATACAGGTTAGCTATAAACGAGATGAGAGCTATTGCTGTATGGCCTTCAAAGACAAAATTCAATGCGACAATGTCAGTTGTGGCTCCACAACAACTGTACTATGTTAGACAAGGATTCCAGTGATCAGCATGCTCGACATTCCCATTTGAGGTAGAGTTGCTTCTACCTTGTATATTTAGCCGACCATTGTGCTCACCTTACAGATGGTGGGTTACTTGATACCGCTTCAAACTTGTAGCAGTCTGAAGATTCCCCGGTTCGCCATTGTAAAATTCTAACTACAATTATTGCATTTTATACCTAGGCGACCGGCGTGGTTAGTCAAACTGATCGTTGAGTTCGAATGTTTGACTTGTTTACCGTGATTTTTGCTTGGCGCTCGTTTCGATTATGATGCGCGACTGCCGTGTGTGCTGTGCATCCTCCGTTTCCTTAGCTAAGGCGTCAACGGTGTCATTTTTCTAGCTGGGTAACAGGGAATCTTTTACTATACCAATTAAACTTTCCCTGGAACCCGACCTGTCTTTTCGTATCCGTTTCCGGACTCCGGCTACAGCCTACTCTCTAAGTTGATGACCACGACCGGAAGAATCTCAGCACCGGATATTTTAAACTTTTCTCCGGGGAGCTAGTTCCATTTATTTTTCATACTTTCCGGTTTACTTTTGCATACGGTTGCCTATTGTTGCGTCCTTTTTTAAACCAGGGAATCTGTAGATAATAATTTTGCGTCTCTCATTAGCGATGTAACACACTCTTTACCGCTTTTTAGGACACAGATTCTCTTTTGTTGTTGGCTCATCATGAGGCTGAGTTTTATAACTACAGGATCACTTCCGACTAGGCGAAGTACAGCAAGCTCATGTCCTACCTATCCAAGCTATCAATGCAAGTTCGAGACGTTAGCATTTCTCTGGCCAAAAACCGCTGAGGTTCTCAAGGAGGCCGCGATTAAGCGTGTCCTGTCTACTGCGAAATTTGTCAGCAGCAGCTTTTCAAGGATCTGCAGCTAGGTGACATACAGCCCTCAACCCCGCTACAAGAGATGCAACAACTTGGTTCTGCGACCATGAACGAGACTTTACTGCGCAAACTATGGCTATAGCGGCTATCATAAAACACGCAAGCGATTCTTGCTAGCGTGCACAGCGTTTCGCTCACGCAACTATCATGTTTAGCGGATCGAGTCCTTGAACGATCACAGCCACAAGCCGAGGCCAGCATGATCAATGCCGTCGCGTCCCAGGGCACTTCTATCACTGGTTTACAGTCAACTATAGCAGCTCTGCAAACACAAGTTGTGACACTAGTTCGATCGGTCCAACAGCTTACTATGAACCGCCGTCGTCATAACCTTTCAAAATCGCTCTGCAAACGTTCTAAATGCAGCAGCACGCAAGCTTGCTGTCGGTACCAGCAACGCTTTAGTACCGCAGCTTGTAAATGTAGCATGCCTTGCAACTTCGCTGAGAAGCAGGGAAACCTCTTGGCCGGCCCGTAAAGGCGACGGATGCGACCGACCAACACCATAGTCACTTCATCCGCGTTAGGGAGTTAACTTCCAGCACCGAGTTCCTAGTTGACACTGGGGCCGACTTTAGCGTTATACCCCATAGCTCAGATGAGGTAGTCTCACCCATTGCCGACAAAGCTGCGTGCCGCCAATGGCACATCAATCGCAACTTTCGGCGAAAGGTTGCTAACACTCATGCTAGGCCTTTGGCGAACCTTCCGCTGGCCTTTCATAGTAACAGCCGTGCCTTTTGCCATCATAGACATAGACTTTCTTGAACCCTACGACCACATCGTCGACGATAAAAGGAAGAAGCTTATCGAATTTAGGACACAGCACAGTGTTATCGGGACTAGCGCTAATGTGGCTACTGTCACTCCTATTCGTGTCCTATCTGAGGGCTGGCTTGCCGAACAACCTCCTCGTGGTGCCAGCTGGGTGGTTCGGGATTTTCCCGTTCCAGCAAATGGTTCGGCGACAGTGTTCCAGGACGTGGTGAGTTTTCGCCTGGCAAGCGTTCTTCCTATAAAAAGCCACATATGTCCGTTTAACAACACTGTGACGTGGCGGAAGTGACTCGCCACTAAATAAATTCACTGCCATTTGCTTCATCCTGGCGAAGCATTGTATTCCAGCAACCTTATGCCGTACCTCTGGGGAGCATTGGACCACTGTTTGACAAAGGAACAAACGAAAGGCGTATGAACTAAGCAATCAGTCACCGGCTCCCAATGGGCGCGATTCCCTGAATTCGCTCCGCTGCCTTCTGGGCAGGTTATTCAGCCAAAGGCTCGGGGTGGTGTCTCCTAAGTCAACACCCTACTTCAGCTTGGGCAACCGGGTAGTATCTCGCCCTCTGAGGAAACCATGGACATTGTTGTGTTGTGTTTTATTTTACTGTTTCTGTACCTTCGTTTGAAGCCCATGGTTGCTGATGGCATTATGTCTGTTAGCAGACTTTTGCAAATATATATATGTCCTATCTGAGGCCTCACAGTCTTTTATAGAACTTTTCAACGAGCATACTAAGCTCGTTTGCGTTCCAAACCACTTGCCTCCTGCGACGTCAAACGTCATGCATCACATTTGCACTAAGGGTCCATCTGTTTTGGCCCGTCCTCGTCGACTAGCCCTGGACAAGCTCAGAACGCCTAAGTCGAAATTCGATCAAATGCTCGAACTGGGAATAATCTGCCCCTCCAAATGTCCATGGGCATCACCATTACGCATGATGCCGAAGAAATGCGGTGACTGGCGCCCCTGCAGTGACTACAGGGCACTGAACAAAGTTACCGCCGCAGATCAGTACCCCATTCCGCACATGCACGACTTAACCTCAGCTCCAACTGGTAAGTCTATTTTTAGCGAAACCAACCTAGTTCGCGCCTACCATCAGATACCTGTGGCGCTAGACGACGTTACTAAGACGGTAGTCATCACGCCATTCAGCCTATTCCGGTACGTCCGAATGTCTTTCGGCCTCAGCAACGCTGCACAAACTTTTAATCGTTTCATTCATGAGGTAGCTCGAGGACTCGAAGGCGTTTATCCTTATCTAGGTGACCGCATCACCAACTCTTCTGTTGATGAACATCTAGATCACAACGACGCTCTCTTCCAAAACTTCTCGATAAATGCGAGATTGGCCGATGCTCCAATGACTTTAATGGCCACCAAATATCCGCCTCTGGTATTATAGCTCTGCCAGACAAAATCCAGGCACTGAAGGACTATCCTGCTCCTAGTTCCTGCAAACAGTTACACTGATCGCTCGGCCTGGTCAGCTGCTATAGACGCTTTAGTCCTAACTGCACGCGCATTTTTCAACCGACGACTGACCCGCTCCGCCGCAAACAATGCTCTTTTCATTTTGCAAATGACGCTGGACTGTATTTTGAGAAGCCCATAGACGCTATCTTCAACATAGCGCTTCTCGCCCACCCAGACACATCAATACCTCTCTTCATGATAACTGACGCATCCGACACTAGCGTTGTTGCAGTTTATCAACAACACATCGACGATCGATGGATACCTCTAGTTTTTTCTCTCGAAACGTTTAAAACCTGTCGAATCGCGTTAAAGCACCTTCGGTAGGGAACTGTTAGCTATCTACCTAGGTATCAGACATTTCCGTCACTATCTCGAAGGTCGACATTTTACAGTCTTCGCTGACCACAAGCCATTGACCTACGCAATCGATGGTGCAAAACACAAGTATACTAGGCGGGATATTTGACACCCAGGCTACGTTACTCAGTTTACGACTGTTATAATCTTCTCACTAGACGCAATTCCAAAAATAACAATTTACTGCTCCACAAAACTCCCAGCCCAACCGAAGGAAAAAAGCAAAACGCCAATGACCTTGACAAAAGAACGTATTAATCGCCGCTAACAAACACTGTACAACGACTGCGGACCTTGGCTGTATTTATAGGTCTCTACTGACCTTCGACTTCTAGAATTGGAAGGTCAGCTGCCAAGGTTAGTGGTTCCCCATATCTTTTCTCGAAATGTCAGGTGGCTTTTAATCACATGCAGAAGAACATTCAGGAACGTTCGAAATCGATGCGATAATCGTTAATAATCGATAAATCGCTAAAATAGGGAATTTCCAAGGCAATTCCTACTTTCTCCCGGACACCTACCCTCCTGAGATATGTTCCGAGGTATAAGACGAAAGCCTGGGATTAACTTGCAGTCTTCGGGACGGTGTTCTCTGTCTGTCGGTCCACCTCCTTGGCAGAAGCGCCCGAGAACTTTGTTCCGAAGTTCTTGTTCTGGATTCGTTGCTCGACCTTGTGCAGTCGTCCACTGTTACCTTCGGCAGGTTGAAAGTTTCCACCAGTAAATCGAACGGGAGGTCAGTAGGCCTTTCTTGTTCTGGCTGGCACAATGTGGGCCGTAACTGGTTTGCATGCCGTGGCCAGACCTGTGCGCCCACCTTCACGTCATACATGACGTTTCCGCGCTTGCTTTTGACCGTCCCTGGCGTCCATTTCGCATGGCCTTCCCGGTAGTCACGTACTAGCACCTTCTGTCCAAGCGTGAATGATCGCTTCTTTGCTCCATGCCGCCGGTTAAACTCCTGTTCCATTCTGCGGTTTCTTTCACCAACAGAGGACTCCGAGCCCGGTCGAATGGCGTCGAAAGGCATGCGGAGCCTCCGGTTCATCATGGCCTGTGCTGGAGAGACTCCGTCTGGCGCTTGTGGATTCGGTGTTGATCGGTAGAGGAAAAGGAACCGGTCAACCACCTCCTCTATACGTCCCTCCTCTTTTGATTTGTGGAGAGCTCGCTTGAATGTGTCGACAACTTTTTCTGCCTGGCCATTCGACTGTGGGTGCAACAGAAGCGAGCGAACGTGCTGGACGGCGCATTGCTTGCAAAACTCCTTAAACGTTGCTGAAGTAAATTGTGAGCCATTGTCTCAGGACAGCCGAATCTGCTAAAGGCTTGGCGCAGTTTCGATATGGTGGCATTGGTGGTTGTGTTATCCATGAGAAATACTTCTGGCCACTTGCTGTATGAGTCGACTATAATGAGGAAACTTCGGCCGTTGATCGGCCCTGCAAAGTCGACATGGATGCGGCACCACGGCTTAGTAACTATTGGCCATGAACAGAGTTCTGCTTTCAGTGGCGCTTTCAAGACATCGGCACACTTTTGGCAGCGTCTGGCTATTTCTTCTAGCTGCTTGTCCATGAAGGGCCAGTATGCATACCTGCGGGCAAGCGCCTTCATCCGGTTGATTCCAGGATGTTTGGCGTGAAACTGTCGAATAAGGCGCTCCTGAAGTGCTTTGGGGATGACCACTCTTTCCGAAAATAATATGCAATCGTTTACAATAGAGTGAGTGTCTCCTCTGAAAATACTGTTGCAACTCGGCAGATGGACATGAACGTGACCAACTTGTTTTGTGAAACTGAGTAACCTTCTTTAGTATTGGGTCCCGAAGTGTTTCGGTCCGTACAGCTTCTGCGGTAACTGGTAGACAGTGCAGTGCTTCAGTCACCAGAAAGTTGACGTCTGGTTCAATCTCCACCGAGGCAATAATTGTGTCTTCATATTCTTGCTGGCGGGTATCAATTAGGCGTGACAGTGCATCTGCTTGGCCAATGGAAACTGTCGACTGATATTGGATCTCGAAATCATACCCCATTAAGGTAAGAGCCCAACGTTGTAACCTGTTGGTTGCGTAGGCCGGGATGCCTTTTTCATACCATATATAGCCAGCAAGGGCTTGTGATCTGTCAGAAGCTTGAAGCGGCGGCCGTATAGCATTTTGTGGAATTTCTTAACCGCGTACACTATGGCCAACGCTTCTTTCTCAATCTGGCTGTAGTTCTTCTCGGCCTTCGTAAGTGTTCTGGCGGCATGCGAGATTGCTTTTTGAGATCCATCGGTGTACGTGTGTGCAATTACTGCACCAGTCCTATGGCTTGATGCATCTGTGGTTAGGACGATGTCTTTGGAGGGATCGAAATGTGTCAAAAGCAAGTTTGAAGACAGCAGTGACTTGACCCGTTCGAATGCATTCTGGCACTCTGATGTCCAGTCCCAAGGTTGTCCTTTGGCTAATAGCTTGTTTAACGGGGCACGTAGGCGGTGCATCTCAGGCAAGAATGCGCTGTAGTGGCTGATGAGCCCACAAAAGGAACGCGGAGACTGTAGATCTGTTGGCGGAGGCATTTTTCTAATGGCTTATATATTTTCCGGGCCTGGTCGACGTCCATCCTTTTCTAGGATAAACCCGAGGTGTTTGATGAGCGCCGTGAAACATGTGCATTTATCCTCACGGATCCGGAAGCCGTACGACTGTATGCAACCAAGCACTTCATCCAAGCGGTTGAAGAGTTCTTCCGGTGTTCGGACCATCACTATGATATCGTCCAGATATGCAGCGGTTCCAGAAACTCCCGCTAGCATGGTGTCCATCAACTGTTGGAAGATGGCTGGCGCCGTTTTCACACCAAATGGCAAGCGGTTGTATTGGAATAGCCCACGATGAGTGTTGATCGTCAACAACTCCCTCGAGACTTCGTCAACATCCACTTGCAGATAAGCGTCGGATAGATCAAGCTTAGCAAAGTACTTACCACCATTCAGCTTTGCAAAGATATCCTCCGGTACAGGTAATGGGTACTGGTGGTCGTCCAGCGCGGCGTTGAGGCCAGTTGAAAAGTCAGTGCAAACACGTACCTTGCCATTCGCTTTCTTTACTGCGACAATAGGTGCGGTCCATGATGAGTAGTTGACTGCTGTGATGACTCCGGCACGTTCCAGTCGATCGAGCTCTTGCTCAACGGTTGACATGGCGGCATATGGTACCGGTCTTTTAGCCTTGAACACTGGTTTAGCACCTGGTCGCAAGTTCAGTGTTGCCTTGAACTTCGTACAGTGGCCCAAGCCATCCTGAAAGACAGAATCAAATTTTCGCCTCAGTGTACGTGTCATGTCTTCGACGGACTTTGCAGATGGCTCTGGACTTGCTCGAACTCGGTTGCAGAGCTGATTCAAGGGGACATCAAGGAGATTCAACTTTTCAATCCAGTCGAGGCCAAGAAGATTCTAACTCGGCCGGTCTGACATGTAGCATGTTCCCGACTTCTCTTCACACCTTTTTAAAACAATATTGCAATTGAGTTCGCCCACTAAGTTTAACACACCGCCGGATGCATTATGTGCAACTTTCTACGACCCGACCATCTTCGGCCTCTTTATGTGATTCCATGTGCGCCTGGAAATGATTGTGATGTCTGAGGCCATGTCAAATTGCAGTTTCGTTGGGATCCCATTGATTAACACAGTGATGAATCGTCGTCTCGGTTTACACTTGCTTTGGAATGCGGCAACTATGGACAGAGACTCGGCGCCGTCCCTTCTAGAATTAACCTTTCGATAAGACTTCTGCACTTTCTTCGACCGGACTTGACTGCAGCATTCCTCTTTATGCCCACGCTTATGACAGGTTTGACAAATATGATGTTTGAAGGGACAAAAGCGAGCGAAATGCCATTCGCCGCATGACCAGCATGCTGCGGGCGGTTTCTTCATAGGCCTCTTGAAGGGTTTGCTTGCGTTGGTGGCGCTGGCCTTTTTCACGAGTTGCACGGGATTTGGTGGTGCGAGACCATTGCGTTCGACCATGGCAGTGCCGTGTTTTAGAGTGAGAAGCCGTTTGCATTCGCTTAAGAGGGCCTCCAGTGTCAGACCAGAATCCTGCTCCAGCTTAGCTAAAAGCCGCGTTCGGATCTCAGCATCACTTAGCGATTGTAAAGCACTGACGAAAATGAGACACTTAAACTGATCGTCCGTTAAAGAGCGTAGTTTGAAACGTTCGCACTCACGGTTAATCATGTCTGCTAAGGCGATGCGATAATCGTTAACAATCGATAAATCGCTAAAATAGGGAATTTCCAAGGCAATTTTACGTTCTCCAAGACAACCACAGACGTACAACAAGTCATAGGTGCTCTCAAGCCCGTCGACCTTGCGTCTTCACATACACATCATATCAGCTTATAGCCTGGCACAAGCACGGAGGTTTACTGAGCCCGCGCGCGATCAGTGGCATTCGCGGGGCAGCGAAGTGCCGAAAGAACGTACAGCTGAAAAATTATTATTATCCAGTTTACGAACAATGCATTCATTCCTTTGAGAGAAATCACATTGGGTCAAAGCGTGTCGTGGACATTGCAAAGAATCACCTGCATCATCGAGTGGTAACTGCAGTTTCGAGCATCTGTCGAGCTAGCCAGAGCGAATCAGCGTTATCTGGGTTCATGTTCAACACAGTCTTCTTTCCCCGCTTATGCTGACTTCCCATTCCCTTCGCTTTGATTTCATTAGATTAGAGGCATAGGCGGAGTATTCATATTGACACACTCTCGCACGCCTCGTAGCTGGTTGATGAGGCATTTGTCCATATGAAACAACGTACTTCCGCGGTTTTCCCGCGTCTGATTCATTTTATGCACTTTGCATTCATTCCTTTGAGAGAAATCACATTGGGTCAAAGCGTGTCGTGGACATTGCAAAGAATCACCTGCATCATCGAGTGGTAACTGCAGTTTCGAGCATCTGTCGAGCTAGCCAGAGCGAATCAGCGTTATCTGGGTTCATGTTCAACACAGTCTTCTTTCCCCGCTTATGCTGATTTCCGCATTCCCTTCGCTTTGATTTTATTAGGTTAGAGGCAGAGGCGGAGTGTTTCATGTTAACACATACGTTCTCGCCTCATATTTTTTTGATGAGGCATTTGTCCATATGAAACAACGTACTTCCGCGGTTTTCCCGCCTCTGGTTCTGTGTATGCACTTTGCATTCATTCCTTTGAGAGAAATCACATTGGGTCAAAGCGTGTCGTGGACATTGCAAAGAATCACCTGCATCATCGAGTGGTAACTGCAGTTTCGAGCATCTGTCGAGCTAGCCAGAGCGAATCAGCGTTATCTGGGTTCATGTTAAACACAGTCTTCTTTCCCCGCTTATGCTGATTTCCGCATTCCCTTCTCTTTGATCTTATTAGGTTAGAGGCAGAGGCGGAGTGTTTCATGTTAACCCAATCTCGCGCGCCTCATATTTTTTGATGAGGCATTTGTCCATATGAAACAACGTACTTCCGCGGTTTTCCCGCGTCTGATTCAGTTTATGCACTTTGCATTCATTCCTTTGAGAGAAATCACATTGGGTCAAAGCGTGTCGTGGACATTGCAAAGAATCACCTGCATCATCGAGTGGTAACTGCAGTTTCGAGCATCTGTCGAGCTAGCCAGAGCGAATCAGCGTCATCTGGGTTCATGTTCAACACAGTCTTCTTTCCCCGCTTATGCTGACTTTCCGCATTCCCTTCTCTTTGATCTTATTAGTTTAGAGGCAGAGGCGGAGTGTTTCATGTTAACACATACGTTCTCGCCTCATTGTTTTTTGATGAGGCATTTGTCCATATGAAACCATCTAATTTCGTGGTTTTCCCGCGTCTGGTTCTGTGTATGCACTTTGCATTCATTCCTTTGAGAGAAATCACATTGGGTCAAAGCGTGTCGTGGACATTGCAAAGAATCACCTGCATCATCGAGTGGTAACTGCAGTTTCGAGCATCTGTCGAGCTAGCCAGAGCGAATCAGCGTTATCTGGGTTCATGTTCAACACAGTATTCTTTCCTGTCATATGCTGACTTCCCCATTCCCTTCGCTTTGATTTTATTATGTTAGAGGCGGAGACGGGGATAATTTGTGAATATGTGTATATGTTTCGCAAGGTTATCGTATGTAGTACGGAGGATGTTTGATTATAAAGCACTCATTACTGAGGGATTTAATCTGGCAAGCGCCTCATGTGTGGAGGTGTACACGGGAGGGTGTTCTGTTCACAACCGAAGTGGTGCAACATTTTTTGATTCGGCAAACTGTGGACTTTATTAAATGTTGAATTCAAAATGCATGATCCCGGAGAATTGGTATCCGTGTGGAGCTGGTTGTGGTCCCGCTAATCTGTCTAGTAAGGACTGCTTCGTATGCTTCGAATGGTGAATAGTGAATTTGTTGAAACAGTTTGCCAAAACATGTCGTGGAACGATGGAACAATGGTCTTATACGGGTAACAAAGCTAAAGCTTAACAGGTCCCGTAGGATGATCATGGCGAAAGTTCAAAATATACAAGAATTGTCAGCAAAATGAGGTTTACATCGGTGGATTCACTGCGGTAATCTAAGTATAAACTGAAAATCCTATGTACTCCATAAGGATTGACGACAAATGAGACATGTAACAAATCGTATCGCATTCCGGTGAATATATAAGGTGAACAAGGTGGAACGTATTCTGGGAGTTGACCGGACCCTTCCAGTTATCCGTGGGTAATGAGTTATGTGAGATGATACAGCGAAATGAGTGCACGGTCAACTCGCGCTTTGAACTCTACCAGCGTGGGAGCACAGATGACAGATTCCGGTAGGGCATTCCATGTTCTGACAACACGTACGGAAAAGCAATTCCGACCCCATTCCAAACGACTGTGTTGCTTTGCTAGCTTGAGATGGTGACCACTCAATTTACTGTTGTGACTGAACTCTAGCAAATGACGTCACTTGCGGTTGGGCTTTCTCAAAATATAGTAAGTCAAAATTATGTCCCCGTGCAATCGCCAATACTGTCCGTCGAAAACCCCGAGCACTCGAGGCTTTCGATTATACGGCAACTTATACAAACATTTGACCTTCTTGGTTCCCCGACGTTGGGTATCTCCAAGGTAGTAAGATCTCTCTTTACTCTTGGCTTTCAGACGTGTACTTCGTATTTCACATGCGGATGTATGTCTGAGCCAAGAAGTTGAGGAAAACTCGAAGGTTCGGATAGCTTCAGGAGGCCCACGTGTTGGATGCCCCTCGTTGACACGGTTTCAGCTTGCTTCAAAGATCCGAGGTTGGATTGGAGCAAAAGTGCCTGATCTTTCTTGCCAGAAGACGTTTGATACCCTTGATCGCCGAGTTAGTAGGAGCAGACCACCTGGTTTCGTATGTGCAACACTCTATATTTGTCCACATTAAAGCGAAGTAGATATTTGATTGATCACATGGAGACCCCATCCAGCCCGGTATGAAGTACTAGGATATCATCTGGTGTTCCGATCTTCCTCTACACCTTTTATGTCATCGGCGCAAAGCAGGCACTCCGAGCTTATGATGCGTGTGATATCGTTGATATACGTTAAAATGAATCGCGGTTCTAGTACCGATTCCTGTGGTACTCCGCATTCAACGGGGATGGGATCTGATAGGGACTCACTCACTCGTACTTTCAAGCGCTAGTGTAGTAGTAAGCTTCTGAACCACTCTAGGAGAGTATCACCAATACCAAAAGGCTTGAGTTTGAAGAGCAGAATGTCATGGTTTAACCGGTTGAACTCCTTTGAGAAGTCGATAAAAATCACATCAACAGCTGTGTCACAGTCTACTGCCTCGGTCCAGCTAAATGGTGCTAGTATTAGATTTGTATTGCACGATCAATACCGCCGGAACCTATGCTGTTCCGGTGCAAGGTAGTTAATTTCATCCAAGTAAACCGTTAGTGCATCAGAAATAATAACTTCCATAACCTTTGAAAGTGCCGGTAGTATGATTACGGGACTGTAATTGGTTGGATCGGAACAACCTCATCTCTTGTGAAGAGGAGTACTAATCCCGTGTTTCCACATGTCGGACACATACATTTCGTCAAAACAGTGTTGCACAATATTTCAAAACGTTGCTGGATTTACATCTCACTATCATTACCAATACACATTAATAGTGAAAACGCATATTTATGATTACTTGTGGATTTTGTGAGTAGTGTAATTTTCCTAGAAAGTAGAAGCCACGATTATTGTGCAACTTGAATCGTGGCTTCTACTTTTACGAAAACATATTTATCAATCCAGTGTTACTATGAATAAGACAATTGTGCTTGCTACATAATAACATGAAGAGTGATTAGAGTATCAACAGGTGACGTACTTTTTCGCAACATATTTGGTCATATCCAGATGGACTTGTATAGACTTAAATTTCTAGTTGTTCTCGTAACGTAGTATTCAGTATTCAATGGCCATTAAGTTCTAGCTGAGCCATGTGATCACGAACACTGACTCGAGTTTCAATCAGGAACAAAAATCGTTCTATGATGCTTGCGAAACATGTCAGAACTGCGCGGGATTCCGGCCCGTGGCTGCACCATTTGGTTCTGTTATCGTTAGTCCACAACAAGATTGCCCAGTCATCACCATCATGCTCAGTACACGGTAGCCGAGGGTGAGTAACACACCTCTGCTGATGGGACACAATAAAACAAAGAAAACATATTAAACATTAGGGACTAAAAAATCTAAGAAAAATGCAAGTACTATACTGCTAAATATCCCATTAAGCACCCAGTAAGAGTTCGTAATTGAAGCAGGGAAATAAGGGAGAGGATAGGGGCAAAGCACCTCATAACACGAACGCTGTTGAGGTCGGCAATTCGCCAACTAGTGTATAGCCACCAAAAGTGTTCATCGTCCTTCGAACTGCAACCCGGTAGTCTGCAGACATCAAGCGACGTCTACTTCAAAGTGTAGGACTCCATTCTCCACCGACACATCGCTTGGCTAGCTTTACCGGACCTAAAGCGGATGGTACACTCTCCATGCTTTGAGCGTGGAGCGATGAAATACTGAAACGGTTTGCCGTAGAGAAAATAGTCGTGGCGAAATTGACGTCGAAATTCGCAAAATTCCTAGACACTCACTTTGTGGATTTCAGATTTAGGGAGAGTATTGTACGCAAACAGTATTTGACGCAGATGAAATATGCTGTAGATGCGTAGGAATCAGTGACGTTATTCCGCCCACGTGCCTCAACTAACTGCGACGGGGCAACAGAGCAGCATAGATATTAGCTCTCTATTTTCAGTATTCAGTATTCTACCATCCAGACTGCGGGTGCGCAAACGAAGCACGTTGCGGAAGTCAGTGTGTTGGAATGTGCAACCCGTGACCCAGACATCGGAGCCTGGAGCGTGATATAACGGTACTGAGAGGTTCACCCACTCTCTTGCACCGGATACGCGACGCCGAACATGCTCATTGCTCACGCGGTGTTCCAACCAGACAAGAGTTAAACTGCGATGGCAGCGATGGTTAAACGTAGCTAGCCCCTGTATGACTGTTGACTTAATGGGCTAGAACTCCCAACCGTACAGGAAGGTTGAACGCAAGGCTGCATTGTAGATTCTACCTAAAGGGCGACAGTGATGTCGCACCGGCGCCACAGCGGACGAAAATTGGCAAAGCATCTCGATCTATTGCCATACGGTTCGTGACTTCATCTTCTATTCCACAGGCTCTAATACAGGCGCCTAGGTACTTGGATTTCTGAAAAAATTCTAGCTGATCGGCACCAAGGGTCATGGCTGCGTTGGGTCTTTGCCAATCTCTTCGAAAGACTTAACATTTAGACGGTGCAAAGCATAGCCCGAAACAACTGTGCCAGTGTTAATCAGTTAAGCAGTGGTTAGCACCTTTGGACCATGTCGTCGGCGTATTCCGAGTCAAAAAGTCGCTCAAATGGAATTAGCTGCACACATCGCGGGTCCCGCCGTTTCCATGATTTCATCAATGGCGAAGTTAAAGAGGAAAGGTAACGGCTGGCAACCTTGTCTCACACCGCTGGAGTTAGTGAGAGACGGCGACGATTTACCACAAACGCTCACCTTGTCCGAACTATGCGCGTATATCGCTCTGATAAGGTTTACATATTTACCAAGAACACCTTCCCTGAGCAGACAGTCCCAATGGGCAACTTTGATGTCGAGGACCGCAACTACGGTGGGCCACCAACAAATATGGTGATGTTCCAACAACTGAAGTAAAGTGAAAATGTGGTCAATGCATCCTCGAATTCGCGAATCTGGATTTCACGGGTGTCAGTCGGTCTAGGAATGACGACGGAGGCAATTAACTTTAAGGGCAATAGATATCAGACTGAGTCCTACATGATTACCGCATTCTGAAATTGCGACCACGGCGGAGCGGATGCAGTCTGATGACGCAGTCTCCTGCTTCCAAAGCTTCACAACTAAGCTGTGCAAATTATCTACGAGAGCTGTCCCTCGAATTGGTAACAGACTGGAAGAAGCAACTGAAAGTAACTTTGTCAGCGATCTAGAGTGAACCTGAGCGCACCACCAAACCTCGGTTATTGATATGATAGACATCCCTGAAGTGTGGTTGGCGTGACATTTATCTTCGACATATACATAATGACTTGTTTACTCGATTAAAACAACCGAATGGATTCAGAATATACTGATTTCTGACCCTCAATGACAAGGCAGACAACAGTGCAGTCTTCCGGTGACAAGCTAACTGCATGCTCTACTGTTTCACAAAGAAGCTGTCAGCATTTTTGTGTAATAATGCCATTGGAAAATTCAGAAAGGTCTGAAAATGGTTGGGGTGAAAACAAAAAGGTTATGCTTTGTGTTAGATGACGTCATAACTCAAGGTTTCAGCATCTGAGTAGCAATACATAACGATGAGTCCTCGATTTAGTGGCATGATAGCCAAGTTGTGCACAAGTTGTCCACAAGTGTCATTCTAAGGAGATTTATTTCAGGACGCAAAGAAAAAGTTACTCCAGCAGAGCATTGCAATGTCATCTACCAGATAAAATGCAGCGAAAGCGATAAAAGCTACGTCGGTCAAACTGGAAAAAGGACTTGTGCACAAATCACCGAACACAAGGCGGCCGCCAGAAGACATGATCCGCACCCACTGGTTTCTGCGCATGAACAACAAGAAGGCCATCATTTCGATCTGGTGAATGTAAAGCTCCTAGCATATGGAAGTACAAAACACGCGAGGGAGTTTTTAGAAGCCTGGTACTCTACAACGAATTCAATCAATCAACACATTGAACCGGACGCAATATACGCAGCATTACTGGCGAATGATCGGCAACTCGATCGATTGAATCCGGTGGCACGTGTGACTAGAGAAGCAGAACTGACCACATACTCGCTCACAAGAGCAAGCAGACGAAGGCCTTGAAACACAAAGGGTCAAGGTCAGAGGTCAGCTGCTCACCAATCAAGCTGAACATGGATCGAAGTTCTAACCAATAGGATTGCTCGTCTCCACGGGGAACCAGGGCGGTATAACAACGCATGTACACCACTCTCAGCGTACTCTCACCGAGGCTTCTCCGCGTTACTGCACGCCACTCAACTACGCACTGATGATGTCACCTCGATTGGTGATGAAACATTTGCAACAAAATTGCCAAACTCAGCGAACAGTTAAACCGTCAGTTGCTTCTACCTTGTCAGCAATCCCTGTCTTTTTCAAATGTCCCTCAGTCCTTCTTCCTGCCCGCGTCTTCACTGAAACTACACCTTTGTAGGCGATGTGGCTTTACTGACTTGAGGTCTCGTACTGCCTATGTCCTAAGCGTAACACATAAACGCAATGAAGAAAAGAAGTTATCAAAATATAGTAAAAAGTTAACATTAGCCCGAATAACTTGTGCAAGTTGTATAACAATGTTTTCACTTGCACGAATGTCAGGTACACGAGGAACTGGAGCATTTTACCCTGTGAGTATATTTAATGAATTCACAAGTCCATTTGTATCGCAGTGCACAAAGCTCTTGTATCCCCATTTGTATGGGTTCTTGGGAATATATTACTTCAGGCTGGACCTCCCTTTGAATAGGACCATTTGCTCATCAACTTATAACATTTGATAGAGACACTGAAACATCGAAATCTATGCTCAGGAATTCGATGTACAGAACAACGAACCTAAATACGGTATCTTTCATATGCTACCAATAGTGCTGCACGTAGAGATAAAGGCACATACCATCCTATGGATAATAACCCCTAAACTCCAGCTAATGCATTCTGCTAAATTAGTAGTAGCAGCGAAAACTAAGCGAGCAAATATTTTTGCTTCTACATAACTTTCCTCAAATTGTGTAAAAGTCGAAACTATGAACTGAAATTCATGTCAAACCCATGTTCACACTCACCATCTTCAAGTACTTCTAACTTCAAATCAAACGCAAAATGCATTGAACTGTTTTACTTATAGAATCCAAGGTACGTCCGAAAAATGCCAACACGGGCACTGAAGGAAAATATATGCACTGCAAGTTGCATTTGCGAAAGAAATGGTTTGAGGCATTTTCGCCCACAATGGCATTAAGGGGTTAGCTAAGGTAATCCACAATAGCCCACTTTAGGTAATGAAATGCCGGGAGCTAAGAGCAACATCAAATCGTTTATTTGAATATATCCACAGAAGGGGAGGATACAACTGAGTCTGGGAGTGTGTTCTAGGGTTGGCAAACCCGAAGCGAAAACTAATTCCGTCGACACTCTAGACGGTTGTATTATTCACTCGGTTTCAGGCAGTTACCTCTGAGCTTGATGTTGTAGCTAAGTTTCAGCAAACAGCGGCATTCATGATTGGGGTCAAGCAATATTTGGTACATTAAGATGAGACTGCCGGGTATCCTTCGGTAAAGTCCCAGCAACTTCCTCCTTCGGTGGTAAGTGCTAGCGCAGGCTTTCTACACTCTTTGATGCTTTTTGTTGTAGTGCCTCCAATGCCTCTAGGTCGAGCTTCAACCAAGGTTGTCAAGCTTGAATAGCGTATTCAACATGAGGACGCAAGTAAAAATTGTGCATCATCGGGAAGATTGATGGGTCTAATCTCCCGAATGCCCTTCACAGCATGCCGACATGCTGGCTGCCTCTTTTCGCAGCTACCTCAGCCTGTTTTGCACATTTCACGTCACTTTATACTGGCACACCAAAGTCAAGTTCCTGGGAGCTGGTCTGCAATCTGTATGCCCCAAGCCAATAAATGTAGTCATATCTATGGCGTAACTGAATAATGCGACATTTGTCTACATTGCATGGTAGGGCATTTTGAACTTACCAGTTCGACACGGTGTTAAAATCACGCTGGAGCCATCCGTGATCATCCGGTCCTCTGATCGTTCGCCATATATTGATTTCGTCCAAGAAAAATAGGAAACTGGATGCCGTTTGTCGCGCGAGATTGTTTATGAACACCAAGATTAGATCAGGCCCAAGCACACCGTCTTGTGGTACGCCGCACTTCACATCAACTGCAGCGGACAGAGAATCCCGGACTCTCATCTACAACCAACATGTATAAAACTGTTTATCCAACTCCTAACGGGTCACCAATGCCATAATTCCCAAAAATATGAAGGAGAATTCGATGGTCCAAGCAAATGCCTTCGAAAAGTTCAGGTAGACCTCATCGACTGCAGCTCAGCATCAACCACTTCAGTCTATTTACTGCGTGCAACTAAGAGGTTAGTAGTACATGAGTGCTGTTGCAGAAAGTCACATTGTTCTGGTGCTATCCTGTTGTGGTTTTCCAGATACTGAATCGCAGCATCTGCCATGATTGATTCCGTAAGTGTGGGAAGCGCAGGAAGCAGCCTTATCGGATGGGGATTGATAGGGTAAGTGCGACTACGTTATGAGTAGGTGTGATGATCCCTTACTTCTATACTGGCGGAATCTGTTTCCCCTCTATACATCGCTGATAGAAACAGCCAGTGGTTCTGCAAGATCACTGACTGCTGTCTGCAGAGCCTTCTGTCGAATGATATAGCCTGCAGGAGAATTCTGGATACTCAGGGATAGCAACGTATTTAACACAGCTTCTGCATTGAAGGAGATGTTGGACAAACTTGATGTTGAGGAAATATAAACAATGAAAATAACTTCGTCATTCTGTAGTACCCATGATAGTATTGAAACCGTTAGAAATCGGCTGCTTCGATTTCTGATCGCGTGCACTCATCAGTTGTGACCAGTGCTGGGATTCCGCACTACACCATACGAAGACCATTAACGAGTATGTATGGTCGTTTTTGGTTCGTGTACAATCACTTCATTAACTATTACTGATGCGTCACAGGATCCTCACTGATCCATTTCACACAAATTTAAGCATTGTCACGTGTGCAGTCCAGGTGTCGACATTCGGGCAGTCCCTGTCAGCTCGCCATGACAAATCCCTCAGTGACATACATTTCCGTGTTCCGCTACCCCGAAATGACTTGCCTTTGAGTTGCCGATGGAAGCAGTTCTGTTCCGATGTATGCGCTACCAGTTAGTTAACATCTTTGTGAACGTTTCTCAGGCGACATCTGGGGGTATTCAGTTAAGTAGGTCCACGATGGACCCTTAAGAGTAGGGGATAACAAGTTTTAGTGTGTGCCAGTACATACTTCATCGTCCTTCTCTGCAGGATATTCCGCATGGCATATACAGTTAACCAGTAGAGTAGCATTGCCACGGTGACCCAATGGTGTGCTTGTAACTATTCCGTCAATCATGAGGTCGTCACTGGTGCACACAAGATCACGCATCGACAGCCTGTTAGCATTTGGAAATTTGGTGGCATCGGTTGCGTTGTTGTATACAGGAGAGCTGTAAATTACCTCATGCAAGCAGGTTTAATTGTGTGCACCATCGGTTGTTAGCGTTCCTATGTCGTGCACATTAGAGTCTCCATTGCTAAGAATGTAGCTGTATGACATACAAAACGTGGTTAAGTCTTAACTCCACTTACTACGTAGAGTTTGATGGAGGTAAATTACGGCTAGTAGAAATGTGCACCTGTATAGCAGCAATTGTCGGCACCAAAGCGAATCAGGAACGCAAATTGCTAGGTGAACGATAACTTCATATCGGAGGTTCGTATTGTAATAAAACATTACAACATCACCCCTTCCAGTTATATCGTTCTTAAGCAGCGACAAACAGGATAAATTGATTTCAGAATCGGTTATCTCAAGGTTTAATCAGGTCTTTGTAATCATGACGAGGTCACGCGGTCTAGGCCTGGTGTTCTCTAGGTTCGAGCGGCTTACTAGTAAAGCCTTCTAGGTTAGTGTAGAGACGGGTTACTGTTTGGATGTTGGTAGTTCGTTGATGGTTGTCATATTTGTGTTTGTTTTTCAACCGACCGTTAGGTGGTTGACCTTTAATCGTTTACTGGTTGGTCCTTAGCTTATGAATTTTAGTCAAGCTGCATGGCCGCACTGAATTTCAGATCAGGATGTTCACACTGGCATTGCTCTGTCCTGTTGTTTTGCGTGGGTGCTGTTGTGTCGGTCTCTCCACATTACTGTGAAGACAACGAAGTTATTGCGGTTACATGTTCCATCGAATTACTGAACACTTTTATCTTTATGCCTCCTGCTTATAGCTGGACCTCGTTTGACTACCTGGCACAAAATCTGACCAGTCATCCAATAGAACTTGTGTCATTCCCTTGGAGTGTAGCCCCACTTTCATTAAGCTTGGACTGGAGCTCTTGTAGTTCGGTGAAGAAAAAATTCCTATCAACGGTTTTGCGGTAACATTGTCCAACAGGAATGCTTCGCGGATGCAGTACCACTACTCTCAATCAAGTGATTGCCCCAAGTGATCAGGAGAATCTTGAAGCTGGGGAACATCATAATTAAATATGGTTTTATTGCTATTGCGATTAGCAGGTCTGTCTTGATTATCCGCTTCCTTTGGGCGATCTTCCCAAGGAAGATCCTGTACTGTGTGCACCGCGCTCTACGAGTTGCGAAGACGAACTGCTGAGAGTAGGACAGCTTCCACCTCATCAGCTCACTTAAGTGTTACTCGAAGAATTCGAGGTTCACCATATTGCACTGAAGGCGAGTGACGCACTACGCGTCTCAGCATGGCTGGCTCATTCTGAATGCCGATAGCGTCGCAGGTGGAATTCCATTGGTTGCAACTAATTAGCAACTTGCTCTTTATTTTGCCAGGTTTGCACCCGGAAACGTTGATGCGCACGAGAGCTAACGCACCGTGATTCCATCTAGAAAAGATCCTGGTTACTATACATCGTCGGTGGCATCCGATTCCTGTCATTGCCTGTCAAAGCGACCTCCATAGGGCAGTCACAGGACATCTGCGTCTACAGAGGGACCATGGAGGCATGCGCTGCATCAACCACAGCTCCATCCACACGATGCATATCCAGCATAAAACCGAAGGAATAAGGCCGGGAGCCGACACACACTCGCTTAACATCCACATCAGCTGCATTCCTCGCTAGCTATGTAAGGAATCATGCGTACCAAAGGTGCACAAGGTGATTGCTGGGCCGGAGCCCGTTCCACACTAGAAGCACGGAACCATTCTTTGAGCCTAGCACTGTCACGAGGATCATGCTCTCCGTCCTCCCTCAGCATTGTTTTGGTATCCTCCATCTAGTATAGACGTGGTGGTGGATACTAGACAGGTAGGCACCTTGTCAACACTTACATCAAGCACTGCCACATTGCGAACATTATGGAACAGCCAACACTTGAAATTCAAGTAACTCACCACGCAGACACATACACGTACAGACCAACTGCAACGACGGTGTAGCACATTTGCCACACCAACCGTCTGATTGGCCTGGATTAGCAAATCGAATGGAAGCAGATCCAGCGCACATTGCATTGAGGCTGAATACAAAGTCAGCTGACTCATCGCTTTTTGGATGCTGGTACCGCGTAACAACGCTGGTGGCTTACCAGGCCAGCTTGGCTCAGGTATTTGCGACTGCATGTGATACAGCATCATAAGCTCGACGTCCATGGGGAAGAATCCAACGGCGCCTGTCGCTTTCGTACCCGGCTTTGCTTTCCCAAATGCAGCAACGCATTCATATGCACATAGACAATCGATCTCTTGCTATACTCCAGTCACCTAATGTATATCACAAGTAAAATGTAAATGATACTCAGTGATCAACATTATATATCATTTTGATCCGAACATTCGTAGTAAGATAGTGTATACACCACAGGTACATGCTGGAGATATTTTTGTTTGCAGTACTCCGTTGTGTAATTTCTAACTAAAAGTACTGTTTCATTGTACTTTTGGGCGGTCAGTGATAACTGTTCAAACTGTATGTTGATTTGGATTGTTTACATTCAGTACTACCTTTGCTAGGCGCTTGGGTCGGTCTTATATATATATATATATATATATATATATATATATAATACACAATCTGTGGTACAGATATTGTGCCATCGGAGTCATGGCTGGATAGGAAAACAATATGAATAACAAGAAAACAGCAACAACTAATGCTTCATTTTGTATGTTTTACCACTCCCAGTTTTTGAAAATTTTTTCCAGTTTGTTTTTTTTAAAGGGGAGGAAGAAGGGACACCGCAGCAAACCGATGTACACGTCCGCCATTGACATCGATCTTGAGTCATAACTTCCAAGGTCTTCAACCAGCAAGTATCCTCATCTCTCGGACCCGAACCAGGTAGTCGACAACATCCGGCCGAGGCCAACGGTTTCGTCAACTCTGTCATGCGGCTTCTCCATGTTGTAGGCTGTCCACCAGACCGTCACTTCCAGCCCTGTCCAGTAAGTGCAAACAACGCACGACGGGAGTAACGCTGGACAGGCATGCGCAATACGTGTCCCAACCACTGCAGTTGATGCAGTAAGATGAGCTCCTCGAGCGAGCGGCTTCCACCACCCAAGACACGCTGTCTAACTTCCACATTGATTACGTGGTGCTGCCACCACACACAGGCAATGGACCGCAGACAGCGGTGCTTCAAGACGGAAAGACTGCGCAAGTCATATTTACGAATGGGCCAGGTCTCGCATCCGTACAACAGTATAGCACGAACAGTTGCACAATAGACCCACACTTTGATGGAGAGACGAATGTCTTGGCGACGCCATAAATGCCTCAGCCTAGAAAAAGCGAGGCCTGCTCTTGAGATGCGCATCGAAATCTCCTCTCCAACCGTCCCACCAGCAGTGCTGCAACTTCCCAAGCATACAAAGCTCTCCACAACCTCTAGAGTCTCACCAGCAAGCGTGAGTGAAGGCAGAGGCATCTGCCAGTCTTGGAAGAGAGCCTTGCATTTGGATGGTTAAAAGTACATACCGTACTTTGGTGCTTCAATCTCCAAGCGGTTTAATGCAAGATGTACGACCTTTGGATCGTCACCCAGCAAGACGATATCATCAGCATAATCCAGATCAAAAACTAGACTAACTGGGAGGAGCTCAACGCCAGCGTTCAACGAATCGCTCAGAGCGTTCTTCAGGACATCCTTAATGGCAAAGTTGAATAGGAAAGGAGAGATAGGACATGCTTGTCGAACTCCACTGGAGACCACAAAGGTAGGCGAAAGCATACCATAAGCCCTAACCCTGCCCGAGGACAGACTCTATAGGGCGCGCAGTATGGAGAGGAACTTCTCGGGGACACCGTTCCTCAGAAGGCAATGCCACAGTACTGTACGATCAGCAGAATCGAAGGCTGCACGGATATCCAGGAGCACAACACTCTTTGGCCTCTGATACACATGGCAGAGTTCGAGGATCTGGCGAAGTGTGAAGATTTGATCGATGGAGCCGCGACCAGGGCGAAACCCAGCTTGTTCTTCTCGTTTCAGCGATTCGCGTGTTGGGAATAGCCTGCGAAGTATGATGGAAACCAGCAGCATGCAAACGACAAGGACTAAGCTTATTCCTCTGTAGTTGGAGCAGATTGTGCGCAGACCCTTTTGGATGGTGGGGACTACTATCGATTCACCCCAAGATGATGGAACCTTCGCTTTCGACCAAATTTTTGATAAAAAAGCGGTGAGTTCTTGAACCAGCGATGCGGCCCCATCTTTAACTAGAGCTGGGTGAAGCCCATCAGGGCCTGGTGATTTATAAAGCTTTATGTGCCGGAGCTTCTGCTCGATTTCCTGGGAAGTGGGAGGGTTTGGTGGGGTAGACCACTCGGCCCCAGCGCGAGCGCCAGAGGTAGCAGATGGAGCTGCGGGCCAACAAAACTGCAAGGCAAAATGTTCGGCCTATCGCTCCAACCATCGTTGAAGATTGGTGATTAAGGTGCCATCCTCTTCGCATATTGTTTCACTTATACCAGATCGAACACCGTCGGTGACCCGAATGAGATGGAAGAGTTTTCTGGTATTACCAGAGAGACTAGCAAGCTGCATCTCCCTAGCACGTTCACACCACCAGGCTTCGCCTTCCATTTGCAGACTCCTGCGCAACTCTCGACCAAGGTATTGGCGTTCCTCACTGTGTCTGAAATCCGATGGGATCAAGCGGCGTCTGTCCATCAGCGACAAGGAGTCGGCGGAAATCCAATGTTTCGGTGGGTGACGGGTAACTCCCCAAGTGTCGATACTGGCGGAAACTAACGCATCTTTGATATGCGCCCACTGCGAATCGAGATCACTGTCAATAGTTTAGACAAGCAAAATTGACAGTGAGGCTTGGTACCTGGTTAAAATCGCAGCGTTTTGTAGATTCGCGACGTCCGGTCGGTAGTGAGCGTGCTTAGGTGATCCTCCGAAACGCATGCAAATCTTAGCACGAACCAATGCGTGATCAGAGCCTAGAAAAGTTGACCAGTACGATTGGCAGTCCGTTACGCTTCCGCGCTATCTGTAGCTGATTGCTATGTGGTCAAGCTCGTGAGAAACAAGCGATGATCAGAGGAAAGAGTAAGCAATCTGTCAACATTGTCTGATCGACTGTCACCGAGACCAAACCTACCCCAATGTGGTGCTCGCTTGGTAGAACGCGGCCAACCCGTGCGTTAAAATCCTCGGCAAGAATGACTGTATCAGTCCGTTTGGAAGAACGCAGAAGTTCCTGTAGTTGCTGGCAAAAGCTATCTTTAACTGCATCCGGGCTGCAGTCTGTAGGGGGCGTACGCGGAGACGACAAACAAGGCACACTTAACCTCTCGACGCCTGCTTACGTTACATGAACCTCGTAGTCTGACTGCACATAGCCGACTGTTGACTGGGATCCAGTCAAGCAGAGCTGATTTAGCCCTGGCACTTAAAGTCTCGACCAATTCGTCTGCTACACCCTTTCGTTTTTCTAGCTAGCAGCGTCTATTAGTTTCGTTGTTAAAGCCCGAAGAACAGGGAATATTTGACTAGGCCCCAGCTAAATTGATATCGCCATGCGAAAGCTTGTTCTATCTATTCATAATTCCTGGTCCATTTTGTTTATGGTAGAATTATTTGGATCCGCCTTTTACCGTGGATTATGTAGACAATAAGAAAGTGTCTCCTGTGGCTAGTGTTGTATCTCTATCTGGCCCCATATTTTAAGGACATGGATCCTCTTTTGTGGTATGCTGAATTTATGGCAAGTTGCATAACCACACAAGTACCTCTAACTACGCTGGATACGGTAAGCTTATGGCTGATATCCATAAGAAGATATCAGGGTAGTTTTGAGACGCCATTCATTTACCGTCAGAAAATCGTTATGAGACTCTCAAAGGGCCAAGGTTAAGCGCGTTTTACCTTCTGAGAAAGCCCACATGCAGCATCTTATCAGAGATTTGTATTTGGACAAAAACTACCCTCAACCAATTTACGAGAGATGCAGCAACTCGTTGCTGTACCAAAAATAGACGAGACACTAGTTCGTGAACTACAGTTACAAAGACAACCAAGAAACATGAAAGTGATCTTCCCCATCGCTCACCCAACTAGTTCATTTGGCAGACCGAGTCAAGAAATGATATTGGCCACAAGCTGATGCAAGCAAGATCAACACCGTCGCGTCCCAGGGAACATCTACCACCGGCTTACACTCAACGATAGAAGCCCTGCAAACACAAGTTACGAAACTTAGTCACCAAATCCAACTGTTCACTTTGGATCTGCGTCGTCACAGCCGATCCGAAACACCGCCAGGAGGTTCCAAGTCCAGCAAGAGGCAAGCACAGTGTTGATATAAACAGCGTTTTACCAACGCTACAAGTGAACGCGTCAAAATAACGCACCTTTGTCGAGGATCAGGGAAACTTCTCGTCTGGTCTGTAACGGCAAAAATGCGACCGGTCAACACCAAATTCACCTCATGCATATCAGGAATTTGACTTCCGACACCGAGTTCATAGTGGACACTGGAGCTGAGGTTTGCATAATATCCTAGAATTCAGGTGAGGTAGTCCCACCCTCGCCGATCAGACTACGTGCTTCCAATGGCACACCAATCGCAATTTTCGGCGAGAATCTACTAACGCTAAAACCAAGGCCTCCTGCAAACCTTTCGCTGGACATTTACACAAGCAGCCGTCGCTTTCGTTATCATAGGCAGTGGCTTTCTTCAACAATTCAACCTCGTCCTTGCTGCTAAGAGGCGGAATGTAATCAAATCTCGAAGGAACCTGGGTTAGCCAAACCAGCGCCAACTTACCCGTCATCACTCTCATTCGTGTCCTGCGGCTAACTTCACCTACTTTTACTGACCTCTTCAAGCACCAGCCAAAGCTCCTTCGCATTCAGAACGATATACCCCCTGTGACGTCAAACGTCACGCGCTTTATCTCTACCAAGTGTCCACATGTTTCGGCGCGCACTAGCAGTCTAGCCCCAAACAAACTTGAACCAGCTAAAGTAGCATTAAAGCAAATGCCCGAATTCGGAAGTATCCGATCGTTCGAAACTCCATGGGCATCATAATTATACACGAAAGCAAAGAAATCCGGCGACAGCTGTTTCTGTGGTGACTACATGGCATTCAACACAGTAATCGTCCTAGGTAACTACCACAACCTTCACATGCCACACATAACCTCTACCCTGGCTGGTAGTTTAAACTTTAGCAAAATCGACCGGGTGCACGCTTACCATCAAATACCTGTAGCGCTGGACGATATCGCTAAAACCGCTGTTATTACATCGTTTGGTATTTTTGAGAACTGCAGATTGCCTCTCGGCCTTAGCAACACTGTTCAAACTTTCCAACGTTTTATTCACAAGTTAGCACGCGGACTCGAATGTGTTAATCCATACTGCATGACACTCTCATCGCCATTTCCTCTAACAATGAATACCTTCCTCACCTTGACGCTTATCAAAAGATTAAATTAACATGGGACCCGGTTAAAACTGACAAATGTGAATTTGGCCAAAACACACTCGACCTTCTAGGCCGGAATACGTTCTCTGATGGTATGGAAGTTTTGCCTAAGAAAATTCAGTCACTGAAGTGCTATCCTGCTCCAAGCACTTCCCAACAGCTACGCTGATTAATTGACCTACAAAACTGTTATTGCCGTTTTCCTCCTAACTGAACGAGCACAATGAAGCTAATGACTGACCTACTCCGCGGTAAGTAACGCTCCTCTGCGTTTCCAGAGGTTGCTAATCTGGCTTTCGATAAGCTCCAAAAGGCTATCTCCAACAGAACGGCGCTGGCCCACTCAGACCAAACCGCAACTCTCTCTGACGACTAACGCAGCAGACACCGCCATAGATGCGCTTCGTCCATGACTCATCGAATAGCGATGAATGCCTCTTATTTGCATCTAAAAGCTTTTACAAGCTGCTGAATCGCGCTGTACTCCCCCGGTAAGAAACTACTCGCGATCAACCTAGTTTTCAGACATTTTCACCACAACCATGAAGGCCCACATAATGCAGTATTCACCAGGCGCAAGCCATTAATCTACGCAGTCAGTGACGGAACACACAAGTATGCTCTGCAAAAAATGTACACCTGGACAACGTCATCAAGTTCACGACAGACGAAGGACATGTCTTGGGCGCTATCAACCCTGTCTTGTGTGTTCTTTCAAGAATGAAGAAGGTCCGATTTGCTCATGGAATTAACATGGATTCAGCCGACATGGCTGCACCCCACCAAGTTGATATAGATAAGCTTTTACGCTGTACCACATTGAAACTACGCGAAGTTCCTCTAACTTTAGCTAAGAACACTATTCTTTTTGACGTCTCGCATACCTTCCTATACCAAACGCACCTACTAGTTTTTAATGTTCTACAACTTGCCCAAGCGTCCGCTGCGTGTGGATCTCATCGCATCCTACCACAGGTTATATATCGCTGTGATTCCCTCATGTTAACGCCTTTACTTCACCTGCGAACGTCATGCAGCGCACGCGGACCTCGTTACAAGCTTGTGGTGCCGGAACTAAAGCGAATTCCTCACCCTTTGTGCAGCCAACGGGGTGTTGTAAATATTGGGACAAGCTTGCTATGACTAGTTGTGAAGGCTAACTCTGTATGCAGCTGTCAGAAATGTTGTTAGTATGACGTTTCACGACCATTCGATTTACAGAACGATTGTACACTGGCAAAGAACTTGTAACTTATTGAGCCTCAGTGATACTGTATATTAGATATGGGTAATGGTAATGGATACCCTGAGAAATTCATCCAGAGGCACATGGAACCGCGAGTACAAAAGCCCAAACCCTTTTCCGCGGAGAGGCGGATGATATACTTACATTTACCACTTAAGAATAACGCGATAGCGGAACGGACCATCCGAAGACTCTCCTTAGCAACAGAGAGAACGTATTTTGCCGCTACTTTCCGCGTAAGGTTCACCTCAACGCCGATTGTGCGCCAGCAACTTAAAGACAGGATACTTCGGTCGCAGACCTTCTTCTATGTGTACAATTTCCCTTGCTCGTGACGAGCAAGGTATATTGGGAAAACGATCAAGCGACTGTCTGTTAGGGCTCGAGAGCATCGCCCAGCTTGTCTCTACAGAGGCGCGAGGAAGAATATAACGAGTGCAGTATTGACGCACCCAGTAGACTCCGATCATTACATCGATTTGCGTGACGCAATCACACCGGTTTACTGTGTCGCCAGACATTACACACGGGCAGTCAGATGTCACCTGCTGTCGACGGCAGGGGCGATCACAATTCGGCCCTATAACCCGGACCTAGGTACACAGAAAAAACTTGTCCATACATTAACCCTGCTTTGGCATCAGATGAACGCGACTAACAATGGCAGTCATGCCACTTCACTTAACCTCGCCTCAATCAGACCAAACACGTAGACTTGTCGACTAGTTACCCTGCTTCAGTGACCCAATTTAAACCGATTGTGTCTGTGCTAGCTTGCTTTCTTGTGGTTGTACTAGCCAGATTATGAAGCTCTGAAAACAAGCCTGTTCGCTACTTTCTGTTTCTGATATTTTAAAATGTATTACAAAATATTGAAGGAGCATTAGTTATCAACAAATAGCACATACGTTCTATGACATGGTTGTTTATGTTTCAGCGCAATCGTAGTGCTTTAAATTTATAGTTGCTCACATAATATAGTATTCAGTATTCTACACAATTTATCTCATCCCGGCATATTTGCTTCAAAGAACCTCTTAATCAAACGCTAGTTTGGCACAACATTAACAGCTATTTCCGTATTTGAGCTCGCGCATGTATAGTGTGTCAGTGCGCAAAAGCGTATAGACATATCAAAAGCTCACAAGGGATCTTGACTGCTCCTGACTCTCGTTTTGAACACCTTCACAGCGACCTGTTGAGACCTATGCCATCATGCAAAGGCTATATCTACCTCCTAATCTATGTTGACAGATTTACATATTGACCAGAAGTGACCACGATGGAGAGTGCTTATCAGAAATAGTAGCACGCGTTTCTCTACAACGTCGGTTAGCTCAGTCACTTTGTTCTATCTTAGTCATTACTGACCGGAGATCACATTTTGTCGGATAATTTATCTAACTGCTTAGCGTATCTGGTTACTAGCACAACCAAAACACTGCATACCACCCCGCAGCAAATGTTGACAACTTGAATCATTACCTTGCGCTTAGTTTGTACATACTGGCACGAAGCCCTACCGCACGTGTTGTTAGACATAATGAACACGATTAAAGCAGTCTTGCAAGCCACTCAATCCTCGATAGTAGTTGGCTGCGACCATGTGTTAAATTGTCCCACCAAAAGCTCCAACAACTTTAGACAATGGCGGTTACGCACCTCGCCTATCTCAGTACGTGAGACAGCTTCAGCACATGCAATCCAGAACACAGATTTTGCATCGACTT
>CALYDF020000661.1:0-29712 GCA_944474145.2 Dicrocoelium dendriticum | reverse complement strand
TCTTGTAGCGTGCGCTTGCGCGTTTCATCGACTTGGTGTTTGAATCGAGATGCAAGATTACTGAACTTCAAAAATTCTATTTCTTTTTTAACAGTGTTACTTAAAATAGTTTCCAATATTTCCTTTTATAACCTGTTTACAATTTAATCTACGTATGTCAGCCTTTACTGTGACAAAGGTACTTCATTTTCCTTTAGTATTCTTTAGACCTTTACTTTGTGCACAGTAGTATGTTGTAGTAGTTAGCCATTTACTAACAAAGAGGGCGTCGGCGCACGTTGTAACGTTGATCGGAGGATTTTAGCGGTTGATCCCATCATAAAAGCAGGTGACCGAATTTAACCAGGTTCCATTGGTGGGTCTACGTATGATGCCATTATTTATAGGAAAGGGTTGCCAACAAAACATATGTCACTCATGTAAACTCACAGTGGCATTAGCCAACCAATGAATGAAAAGATGCACACTTCGATTTCGCGGGGAAGCTTCGGAGCACATTGCATGTTTGGGCCACGTAATTTCCCGATGAATCAGAGATATGGCACGTAGTGCAAGAGGCGGAACGCGTGGCCATGTTGTCCTTCAAATGCTGTTAATATGGGAGCAGGAATGACGTAATTCGTTTTAGTGTTCCACTGTTGATAAACTGCTGATGGAGGAATTCCGTTAATAGTCTTTTCGCCATATTGTACCACCATAGTAAGCTGGCAGCTCATCTAGTACATATCGAGACTAGCGTTCAGGCAACGGTAAAGCAGATTGGTGTTCTTCGAATTATTGTGGGTCATTGTGAGGTCACCTAGTAGGCACTACTACCTCCCATTGAACACTATAATGACCTTTGCCGAAGTTGACTTGCAATATGAAAATATATGCTAGTGACAGATAATTTCACGCAAATGAGGCGATAGCCGTCCCATGGCTAGCACTGCTCGTTCGCTTAAATTAGATTGATTCCTGAAAGTACAACGAATTAGCCTGAGAGCACTGGAGCGTAATCTGGTTTAATGCTATCCTACAAGTATGCACTCGTCGTCGACAGTGTTCCCCATCTGAATCGAAACAGCCACTCTATTGTATGTGGCCGCATTGATAGACGAATAGGATCCAGTTCAGTCAAATATGGTCATACGCTCAGGACATAGCCATTCGCTGGTATAATCAATGTACTCGGGGGTGTTCGTTGGCAGGATATGGGTGCGATAGGGTCAAGCAGATAGCGTGCTAACGCTCTAGCAAAAAATAAAAACTGTGATCGGGATTGCGTTGTTTATTTAACTGTGGTTAGCACATTCGCTACTCAAGTAGCAGTATAATAACTCGTGGTGACGGGGTTGGAACGGATATAATGCGAATGGAAGGACCTATTTAAGATTAGATACCACAAACTGGTCTGTGATCTCATCTGTTATTTGACCAGTCAAGCCTGTTTGGTCTTTTGGTCCAGAGCTTTATGCTTCAGAGACGAATTTGATTATTGGTGGCTAACTAGAGACTAAAAAGAACCATCACATTTTATGGAAATATACCACTGACCATTGACATTTCCGTGTGAGCATATTCCTTGTCGAGCAGGGCATTCATTAAGACTGCTCCTGATTCTGAGGGGCAATAAAAACAATTCACTTTCGGAAGGAGAAATTACGTAGTCATTCGAAAGAGAGCGTAAATATATTTTTCAATTCATCGGCTGGCTAACGGGAATATACATTTTCCGCGCAACTTTACGCTTTAAAATTCCATGACGCTATCATGACTTTGACTACTGGATACCGGGTTCTGCCTCTTCATCCTACGAACAAGAGGTGGTCATTTGTGAGCAAAATTTTATGGTCGGTCAAGGTTTAGGGCATAACAGTTAAATTAGATGCAGTTAGTAAGCATAGAAATAAACATCGCATTCTTCGACTGTAGGAAAGCAACTCACCTTCCGGGTTCTGTTTTCAAAAGTTGGAAGGCTTTGCTTCGTAGAAGAGTTGGTTAGATTCATGTAAAGCGACTCGCTTCGTCTTTACATTAGGACTGATGAATCGCATTGAGAGACAATGTCGACAATGTAACCACATGCGAAAAATTTCAACGAGGAAACAGGCAAATGAGGAAAATGTTTGTTATTTCTCGACAATGCAACTGATACTTTAAATTCTAGACAGATCAATAGGCATACGAGTATAGTTTTGATATGTGCATATACAAGTGCAGGTACAGCACTGATCGTTGATGGCTAGAGAATTGAATAATTGTAGCTCAGGTTGTTCAGATAGCGGTTGAACTGTTCGCTGACCTTAGCAAATTTGTTACAAACGTTTCGTCAACAATCGAGGTGACATCATCGGTGCGTAGTTGCGTTGCGTGCAGTACCGTAGAGAAATCTCGGTGTCATCCACAATTTTCTCTCGCACAGGCGTCTGGAGGTGGCATCATCATCGTCATCATCATTACACGTTAGCTGGAGGTGGAAAACACCTCAGCTATTGTGCCGCAATACAAAAGACCAGAAAAGGAAAACACTGGCAAACAGTGACACGCCCGCTGAGTCCCCAGTTCTGGAGGTGGCAGTACATAAATAAATATATAAATAAACATGAAGACATGTCAGACCCAATTCACATCGACTGCGGTGTGCCACACGGTTCGATACTGGGCCCTGTTTATTGTTGGTCTTCATAAACAATCTAGTGAGCCAAATTAAGTCATACTGTTTACTCTACGCCTGTGACATCAAAGCTTGGCGAGTGATCAGAGTTCCAAAAGACCGTATCCAGCTTCACATCGGGCACTGACAAGTTTATGGATGATCGGTCCAAAATCGCCTTTTATTCCATGTGGCGAACAGTTGAGTGCTCCATTTACAACACCTAATGGTTTATACATATATGCCCGGAGGACCAGGATCTGTAATACTGTTGGCTCGAAAAGGATCTTGATGTGCTGGTCCAGGAAGACCCCGTCTGCTCGGAGCGGTCCAGAAAAGCAGTGAATAAGTGGATCCAAATCGTGGGGCTTTTACAGAGAGCTTTCGAACTATTCGGACCGTCTATTGTCTACCACATATTTCCCGCTTACATATTCCGTCATGAGGAAAATGCAATTCAAGCATGGCACCCATGGCTAAAGTGGGATCTCACGGCCTTGGAGCTTCTACAACGTCGGCCGACCAATAGCGTCAAGGGGCTGCGTCACTTGTCATACAATTTGTTCTTGAGATTGCTTGGCATTTTCAGGGACGTTATCGCCGTTTGCGTGATGACCAAATCTTGGTTTGCCAAATATTAAACAACACTAATCACCCCTGCCATCGCTTGCAGAAGCTGAGTCACAACCTCCAACTGAGAGGTCATCATCTCAAATGGACAGAACAATACAGTTTGTTGGATTGTTGAAGAAACGTCCTCTTGCTGCGAGTTTGCTCCACGTAAAACACTCTCTCAGAAGCTGTTATTTCGGTATCCAAGTTAGCCGTGTTCAGGGCGGATTTCGACGGTGCACTGGCCGTGCTAAACCATATAACCTAATCCAGTCGACCCATACAAACAGCAGAAAAACAAAAACGAATCAACGCGCCTCTATTTTTGCTCGGGAACCGTAGAGGAGAATCTTGGCTAATACATAAAAGCAAGTGTGAACTGCTCAGATGGGAACATTGTAACCGGCAAGTTCGTAATTTGCGGTTGTTCGCTATTTCCCATTACTAATTTTGCCTTCATTTTGCGCACCCCTAACCGATCATCCGGCAGGACATGCCAAACTTCAGATTTTTTCTACGCAATATGCCGTTGACCTTGTAAATGCAAATCTATAGCAATTGACAACGCTCTGCATGTTCATATTTATTTACGTTCGATAATGGATAGCCCATAGGCTTAGTGGAGTTCAACCAGAGAGTCCACAGATGTCACGGTGTTGGCTTAACGCTTTGATCAGTGATGGCATATGTGGTATGGAACATAGGCAGCGGGCGACCACTTGTGGTGGCTGGTGTTGAGTGATGATTGCGCTGATGACAATTTCCGGCAATGCACTTAATTAGCTTACGAAAATGACGATGTAGCTGCTTCAGTAAACGCCTTCCGATAAATACTCATTGTTGCACAACCATAGTATGCGAGCTGGGAGTTTGACATTCGCTACACATATAACCTAAATATGGCATTTGCCTGGGGCAGTACAAGTTAGTCTAGGAAAACGGCTGCTCAGTAAGATCGATGTGGATGGAATCAGGAGATTCGTGGTTTCAAAACTGAAGAACACGAGACCATAGGTGAACAATTATTTTCGATGATTCGCTTCAGACCATTACAATCATATTTAAGGGTAAAATAATGAACTGAAATCGACTCATTGGGTCAAGTTACATAGTTAATTAACGGATCAGTGAGGGAGGCTAAAAGTTGATTATTGATCTGACAGGTCGATTGCATGTTATCGAGCTTGATCTGTGGCAATCGACCTCAGTATCGTTCGTTCTAGCTGGCCAGGGAAGCTGTAAGGCATGGAGTAACTTCTTTTGCGAACATAATGAAGGTTGAAACAACCGAATGCAAATCGATTCAGCGGTCGCGAGCGCACGGAGGCGCAAACCTCTTGGTTGATGCTGGGGTACTCTGCAAATTATCCTGAAGGCACGCTTTAGGTCGACTTGGTGCCCCGTGTCGACAATTTGGGCCAAAACGGCGCTGCTAATGGCCCCAGCTCCTCCTTGACGCAACCAGCGCAGGCAGTGCTCCTTCACGCGTTTGGACAAGTGCTGTGCGGTGCCGTTCGACCAATATAAGTAGCGTCACAAACGCACTTGAACTGATAAATAACCAAAAATGAGGTCATCAATGGCAGCGCATCCTTATTGCGTGAACAAACAAGTGGTTCAGTAGAAAATGTGCACTTTAACCTGGCTGTTGGGAATGTCGACTTGACTACCGCTGAAAGACTTTTGGTTAGGCGCTCGGCAGCGGCATCCCCTTTAAAAGGTAGTCTTAAAAATAACTCCTTCTTCACCGCGGTTAAAACTGGTACCTGCTTGGACTTTTCTTCACAATGCTTTCAAACAAATCTATCAGGGTAGCCATTCTCACGCAGCGTATTCTCTATAAAGGCGAGTTCCTCATACAGGGTGTCCTGTGAGCAAATTCTACGTGCTGTTGTGGTAAGGCAGTGGATTAAGTTTCGCTTAAATCTCAGTGGGACGAAACTGTAAGAATTCGTGTACTGACCAATCCGAGTATTTTTCCTGCAGACTTATCGCTGGATGGAGCCGTCTGGCCTCCTAGTTAACAAGATATCTAGATATGGAAGTCGATTGCAAGTTTCGGCCTCGTACGTAAATTGCAATGCTGCGTGAGCCCGGTTAAAATGATCGAGAACGTCATGCAGATTTATGCCTTTATCTGCCACTATAAATATATCATCCATATAACAATGGTAGTGATCAAAATATTTTATCTCCGGTTGCAATTTTGTTCGCTGCAATTTGGCCATGAATATATCTGCGAACAATGGACCGAGGGGGGATCTCATGGCTACGCCATCCTATTTGTCGGTAAAGTTTCCCATTAAATAGAAATTGCACATTCCATGTGCACCGCAGTAATAAGTTTTTCAATTCAAGCACAGGTATACAGATATTAATTTCCAACTCCGTTATCTGCTCGCAAATGTAATCGATGGTTGCGATCAGCGGGACGTTAGTGAAAAGCGAGACAACATCAAAGGAGAGCATCACTTTCTCATTAATTTTGGCCTCCTTGATGCTCTCGGCAAACTGAAAACTGTCGCGTAGGCTGTAAGTAGCAAGCTGTTGTCTCAGCGACTCAAGAATTCCTGCCAGCCACTGGGCAACTGCGTGGTAGGGGGAGTTAACCATTGACAGAATAGGAAGAAGCGGGATATCGGCCTTATGGATTTTGGCAAGCCGTAAAGTCTCGGAACGTTTGTGCCACAAGGTCTAAGACTGTCGTACAATGCATTGGCTTCAAAACTGATTTAAATAATCTATGTAGATTACAAATATCAACAAATCTTGGGGTCCGTTAAAACCTTCAAATGTTTTGGTCACTATTAATAGTGCATTGGCTGAGGAACCATCCAACCATGTAATGTTTTAGTCTGCGATGGATAACCGAGGCCAAACTAAATACTAAATGTTAAGTTATGTTTCTCATTCTTCCTTTGCTTAAGGTTGTGAAGTCGAATTCCTTGCAAGATTAGGCTGACAGATATTTTATTGAATTAACTTCAAAGTCACGGAGACCCTCTACTCCATCGAAAGTGTGAATAAATTCACTGAGATATCGCGCCCGATGCCTGAGCAATTGTCCTTGAACACAGAAATTTTACCTCAGTTGTAACGAATTCTGAAGAAAGGTTTTAATGAAACCTTCGTTGGTACTGTTTATGAACCTCGAACACTTATTTCAGCCTTTTGTGATCGTTGCTCGATCGATCTGTAAGAGCGCATCCTACTCATTTTTTCTACTCATTTGTGAAGTTAACATTTTTAGTAGTAACTTTTTGGTAAATTTACAGTTGCTAATGTAATATGATGCAAACACACCCATTTGGGTAGGTGCAACTCATAATGACTTGACTTGACTTGGCTGAGATTACCACCATAAACTATGTAAACTGTATAATAAGATACGTGTGTAGTGTAACCATCTCCGGGGAGTTGCTAATTAGATGGACAATCAACATGTTTGCGGAGAATAAGAGTGGGTTTCGTTAATCTCATTATAAACCCATTTCGGTTCATGTTCCCTTAATGCGGAAGCCAGGACTTTTCATCCGGTCTGTCATGAGGACTCAGCACTGACAGGTTCGTAATATTTTGCAGACCGTAGCCCAATCATTGAACTCAAATAAATATCGCATTCAGCACCAAGCTACAGCGCGTCTTACAACTAAAGTATCATTGCGTGAATACCATAGTAATGACGGTGAAACCATCAAATACTATTTCCCGCACTTTAATGCACCTAACTGTACATGCTGCCATAACACCATTCCTTACGTCCGCCTGTTCGGACCCTGTTTCTCGAGTAAACGTCTAATGTTGGTGTTTTGATTGGGCCTTCATGTTTGACCGTGCTCTCATAGTAGTTCCTGAAGCTTGGCTTTCAAACGACATACTTGATCCAGGTATTGAACTCAGGGAGATGTCAGTCATTCGGAATGATCGTCCATCTGGTGGTGGCGGTATTGTCCTCTACTATTTAAATTACTTGAAATGTGAGGCCCTTACCGAAAATTCCCTTGTTATTCCCGACGCACTATTTTGCCGACTGCTCCTAGCAGGTCGAAATGTTGGTTCACAAAAGACGCGTGATGCTTGCCTCGTAGCACTTATCTATGGGCCTCTGAACTCATCAGCAGACATCAATAACATTCTGTTAAACGCTTTCCGCTATGCTGTTCCATAAAATTACCCTCACTATATTACAATGGGTGAATTTAATGTTTCTTCAATAGCATTAATGTCCCCTAATGGGTCATCATTTAAATCGAAACTCCTCGAATTCATGGATATGGCAGTTTTGTATAACCATATGCATCGACCAACCAGACACAGCGGATCAAACAAGCCACCACTCCTGGACTTAATCCTGACTAATGCATAGTTGGTGGTCGAGTCAGTAGCACACAATCCTCCACTGGGCCGTAGCAATTGTTCAGTCTTAGCAATTGATTATGCGTGTTACACCAGTATTGTAGCTAAAGAAAGAGCGAATCAACGAACTATTACGGGCCATTTTGAGCTGCACAACAGCAGCAACCGTTGACTGGGACCTACAGACGCACAGCTCAGCGAATGATGCGTGGAATGAAGTGAAAGACAAAATTAACTGGGTCATACAATCAGTATCGAAGGTTGTACCATTACGAGCATCGAAGGTTGTACCATCACGAGCATCGCGCTGGACCAATACGTGGATCCGGAGCAGAACACGTAAATGGATCAACAGAAGAGATGAAATCTGGAGGCAACATTTGCTAAGCCCATGTGATATCACATGGCAGAATTACAAAATCATCAGAAACTACTGCATGTCGCTCATAAGAATCGATAAGTACGAATGGCAGGAGAACATGGTACTGAAATTTACGAGTAACACCAAACTACTATGCAGATATGTGAATGGTAAAAGAAAGGTTAAACCCAGAATACCATCAATCAAGACGGCTAGAGGCCTAACAACTACTGCTGTGGATGCCGCGAAGGCTCTACTCCTGCAGTTTGGCTCGGCAGCTACAAATATCATGGAACCTTCGTGCTATCAACGCCTAACAAATGTCATTGGCTTATGCAGCGTCACCTTCACCTCAGCAGCTGTTGCAAGCAAATTACATTCTCTCAGGGATTACAGTACACCTGGAATCGACATGATCTGCGCAAAAGTGCTGAAGACTCTTGCTCGCACCATAGCAGTACCACTTGCAGCCTTTTTCCAGAGTCTGCCTAACTCCCATACACTCCCATATAAGTGCAAAAATTGGTATTCTCACTCCAACATACAAAGGAGGTAAGCGATCAGATCTTGCCAACTACCGACCTATAACTCTCCTTCCTGGTTTACCAAGTGATGGAATCGGTAATCGCATATAAACTGACGCGATATTTTGAAAGTCTACAAATACTTTCTAATGCAGAACATGGTTTCTGACGCAGAGGATCATGTCTCACCAATCTGCTGCTTACACGGGTCTCATGGACCAGGGTAGCTGATGAAGGAGTCCCCATAGATGTGATTTACTTGGATTTTTCTAAAGCATTCGACAGGATCGATCACTTCTTTCTCCTCCAAAAGCTTGCAGCCTTCGGTATCAGCGGTTCCCTGCTCACCTGGTTGGAAGACTACTTACACGACAGAGCAATCAAGGTAAGAGTAGTCTACATTCACTCTGAAAGCCTGTACCCTTCCTGTGGTGTACCGCAACGATGCGTCCTCGGCCCGCTACTGCTTTTAGTCTACATCAATTCCAATCCAGCTGATATTCTATCTCCGATGTAAATATTTGCAGACGATGCTAAAATATAGAGAGCAATTCGCTCAGCACCCGACCGTGTCTCTCATCAGGATGATCTGGCTCGGATTAACGAATGGAGAGAAGCGAACCAGCTGTCACTGAACCTTGCAAACTGCCACCTGCTGAGGGTGCGCAGCAGTTTCGTCAACACATATCTTTTGTGACAACATGTCATGCCACACCTGACTAATGAACGTGACTTAGTTATACTCCTGTAAGAGGGTCTTGCAATTCGCTACAGTGTCTGAACGCAGCAAGTGTGGCGAACTTAAACTTGAGGCTTTCGCGGCGAGCTCTCGGCACCTTTGAGCGACGGCTAGTACCAATGCTGATTAACTCCTATATTCGTCCTCACGTTGAATATGCAATTCAGGTCTGGTATCCATGTTTAAAACGAGACATTTGTTTATTGGAACAACCCCAAGAAAGAGCCACAAAGGCAACGCGTGGACAATCCGGTCTACGTTACGAACTGCATTTTCGTGTACTCGGTGTGTTTTCATTAGAATACTGACGGCTTCGCGGGGATCTTACTCTCACATACCGGATACTAACTGAAAGCGAGCATGCATGTACATCACTGTTGACCCTAGCCCTTACAAACAAAGCCGAGGCAACCGCCTGAAACTAATGACACAACACCCGTCTAAATTGTAGCAAGTATTTTTACTCACTTGGCATCTGTTCTCACTGCAATGCATTAACCAGATATGTGGTGAAGGCACCAGACATGACGAGATTCAAAAGAATCTTGGACTTTAATCTTAGGGATAAACGTTACACAACATATTGATAAAGTGCGAAGGTGTAACCACTGATACTTCACGTTCTACGTTGGAGCATTTTAATTTTAATTTTCTTTTGCATATCCATCATGTGCGTCTTGTAAACTTATGCTTTTTATCCCCCATACTCCATTAACTATCGAACTATTATGCTCAGCGGAGACATGAGCCACGAATATATACATTTCGATTGTCCATCTGATTAGCGTCGCCCCGAATATGGTTACATTACACATGTTATGGTATTATGCAGTTTACAGAGGTGATGGCGGTGATCTCATCTAAGGCGGTCGATTTTAAAACCTTCAGCACATGAAGAAGGGACAACATTATAAACTGATGCTTAGTATTAAGTTTGGCCTCGGATATCCAGCGCAGACAAACACTTCACATGGTTGGGAAGCTCGTCGTCTATTACACCATTAAGTGACAGGACGGTTGGTGACCACAACATTTGAATGTGTTAACGGACCGCAAAAGACCATCTTTCGTTATCCACCAGAATGTGTTTCCGAGTAATCGGAGAGTGATTTTGAAATACACGTTGTATAACTGGATTGCGACACGCAATCTCAATGTTGACCGCGATTCCTGTTGGACGAAACCAAGGTCAGTTTGATAAAACGGAGTGAAATTTGTTAGGGTCATTTGGAAGTACGCGTTGTGTGGACGGATTGCGAAGTACAATCGCAATGTTGACCACGATTCCCACTGAAGTGAACCTTGGTATTTCGATCACGAGTACCTTAGATTATGCACATGGAAATTTGTTGTTGTCCTTCCGAAAACACTGCACTAATATGACGCGTTTCGATGTTATTACATCTCATCAGATAGAGTTAGCAAGCATCCCAATGGTCCGGTGTTGTTGGGTGACGCCCGGGATACCATTCGGTAATCAATGACATGTAAGAGATGTGTCTAATACTAGACAGTATAGAAGTTGGAGGCGACTGAATCCAACGCGTATTGTACAGGCTACCAAAATAGGAAGCGAATGAATAGGGGCGAGAAACGGGTGCAGCAAGATACTCACCAAAACAATTTGTGTCAACAGAAGTGCCGACAGTAAAACAAGTGGACGTTTTGAAGGTTAAAACAACGGTTACATCCAATGTCGCAAAATAGTGAAAGCGTGTTTTCGGTTACACTACAAGGGATTCCCCCTAGAATTCTGAAGGATGGAAGCCTTCGATGGAGCTGTTAGTGGGGGAAATCGGAGGTGAGGATGGATGCGAATAGTTGCGTGTGCTTGAACACGGGCTTCCAAGATGGGGCGTATAGCAGAGTTCGCTGGGTCCAGGCTTTTGTTACTAATTATTTATGATGATCAAGTGGACAAGAGAGCATCGTCGGTGGGCCGTCGGGGCGCGCTGGTCGGACTGCGAAGCTGGCTAGTCCAGATAAAGGCCGACCGGACATTCTTTCCGCTGTAAACCCGACGGTGCGCTTGGGAGGTGTCACTCCTCCCACAGCACTCAAGTCCCCGGTCCTCGTCCCACGAAGAAAGCCGGGCCTCTTCCTCGGCAAAACGTGGCCAGGCGTTTTGGGACCAATCCGGTGGTGTCCGTCCGCGGTCTATGGAGACTGACTGTTCCTTGCGTCAGAAAGGGGCCTTGAGCCAGCTAGCTAGTCACTCAGGGTTTGAGTTGAGTCTGTTGAAGAGTCACTCGAGGGTTACGTTGGGCCGGTTGGCGAGTCAGGCGAGGTCTGGGGAAAGGCGTAGACCCGTGTTCTAGATGTAACATCGGCGGTGATGCAACCTACACTGAGTTTCGTTGCAGTGTCGACCATCATCTGCCGTTTTGTATCGACCAGGAGGTCGAATTGCCTGAGAAATTCAATGCCGATGGTGGCAAAGGGGACTACATCGACGGCGAATACCCAGCGGAGCGTACGCCGAAGACCTATGTCCATGCTAAGCGACCGATGACCGTAGGTGGCTATTGGCGTGCCATTGGCGGCACTTAAGCTTGCCAACAAAGGAGCGGTAGGCTCACCTGGCATAGGGAGCATGACGCTGACTTCTGTCCCGATACCAACTAAGAACTGAGTCCCGGAAGCATAATCTCCAATGTAGATAAGACGAGTTTGAGCTTTTTCGACACCATTAGTCGCCATTACTGGCCGGCCTAAAAGTTTTCCAGCTTCGCGGCGGAGAAACTGCATGGTTGCTCGCACGTACGGGCTTTGTTACCAAAACGTGAGTGGTAAAAGCAAAACAAAATAATCACCAAAACAGTTTGTGTCAACGGAAGTGCTGCCAGTAACACAAGTGCACGTTTTGAAGGTTTAAACAACGGTAAAGTCCAATGTTGCAAAATACTGGAATAGCATATTTCCTAATAAACTACAGGGTTCGATGGAACAATGGAACAATGGTTTATTACGGGTAAAAAAGCGTTGCTTAACAAGTCCCGTAGGATGGAAATTAGTGTGAAAATCAATTGTATGATAAAGTGAACAGCGTTGTGGTGGACTCACCATAGACATATGTAGAATAGCTGATATGTTTGCGTATTAAACATATAAATCCATAAATCCATTGGTTAGGCGTTTGGCGAGAAACCGTTTGATTGCGTTTTGTAGCCCCTGGCTAACAAGTCATAAAAGGAAATGTAAGTGAGACAACGCATCGTCAACACATTTTTTAAATATCGCCAGATTGGGAGCAGAGACGACATAATTAGGGAGGGCATTCCAAGGCTCACACACGCGGAGAGAAAAGAAATTTCTACGGCATTCAAGCCGGCTGTACTGAATTGTCAGTTTAAGAGGGTGACCTCTTAGTTTAATGTTGGGGTTCAATTCCAGCAGCGGACGGCAAATGTGGTTTGGGTTCTTCAGAATCTGGTAAACCATTATGAGATCCCCCCGCAAAAGCCGATATCGACTGCTGTACATTCTTAGAGATTTCAGTCTAAGCTGATAGGGCAGATGAAAGAGGCCCCTGACATTCTTGGTTGCCCTTCGTTGAGGAGTCTCGAGAGCAACGAGATTCTGTTTCTGCCACGGCTGCCACACCTGAATAGCATATTCCACGTGAGGTCGCACGTAGGCGTTAAGCATTTGGGGAAATATTGATGGTTCAAACCGACCGTAGGCCCTGCGAAGAAGGCCGAAGTGTTGATTTCCGGTTTTCGTCGCCTTCTCTGCTAATCCTATCTGAAAACGAAATCGTGTTTTTCCCGATAGAAAAAGCGCTCTTTGTGTAATTTGGTTGCCATATTTTTCATTCCCTACAACGGTTTCATGGCCTGCGAGCGCCATCAGGCTAGTGTTCTCTTGCTGATCATCATCCAGAAAGCAAGTAATCCGCTTTCAATCGTGTGTAGGTCAAATGTTTCAGTCTGAGTGAACCCGTCAAACATCCAGGTGGCGTCTGGTCATATGTCTGATGTGCGTCATGCGAGCCAATGCCTCCGGTGATGCTTCCACTGTCCGAAGTGGGTTACAGCAGTGCAAAGATAACTGTGGACTGGATCAAGCAGAAAGTAAAGAAGAAACTCTTACTAGGCAGTGATATCGCCGCAATTACCACTTCCAATCTGGGTGCTTCATAACAGACTCGATCGTGTTTACTTCATTGGAAGGAGCACTTTGGCGGAATCAGATTGGGAGGCTGTCATCACACCAGGAGGTTGGGATCAACCCCATTTGGGGGAGGGCACGGTGTTAGCGGCCAGTTTGTTTACATTCTGAGTACAATGAACAATTAACAATGAATTTATATGGGTTAAGAAGATTTGCTTTACAATTCTCGTTGGACAGTTGACGGGGATTTCGAAATAATAAGAATAAGAATAATGCTGATAATAGTAATAATAATAAAGCGGTTAGTACAGGGGGATTTATGATTCATCTCCGAAGCTAGGAGCGGCTGCATGCAAGTGCTGAGGTACCTCAGTGCGCTGATTTGCTAGTTGTTCAATGGCGCAAATTGTTTTGTCGGGAGGGGTGAGATGGGGCACAGAGGCGCGACATGTGTGTCTATGATCGCAGGGCACACCGAGCCGTTCGGCTATGAGAAGTGAACGTTGTCAAACACTACAGCCGCAATCGACCTGTCATGTGTGGATCGAAGGACAAGACCAACGGAACGCAGGCCGTTCGGCTGTGAGAACTGGACCTGAGCCAGACAACACAGCCGCAATCGACCTGATGCTCGAAGTGCTCTCCGTGGTTTTAGCTACAGAGGAGTATTCGCCGGATGGTGTTGGCTAGCACTTTCTGCAATGTCTCCAACAAAATCTGGCTACTTTCGTCCACAATGTTCTCTTTCAGTTCATCCAGGTTTTTGTGTTTCCTTCTATTAACTCTGCACTTTAAGTATTCTCATAGGAAAATATGCTTGGGATTCAGATCCGATGATCGGGCAGGCCATTCTATCAGTCCTCTGCGACTCATCCAAAATCCACCGAATGTCCCGTTCAGGTAGGCACGAACCGATTGCGCCGAGGTGCAGGTGCGCCATGCTGCTGCCACCAAACGTTATTCCTTAACCCTTCTTACTGTAGTTGAGGAATGACGCTGCTCAGTAACATTTCCATGCACGAGGATGCAAATGGATGTCAGACATTAGTACTGTTAAACAACAACCTAGCGGACACACTATTGGAAAAGAAAAAGGGCTCAATGATTTTTCGACCAGTCAACCCAGCGCAGCCTATGAGCTTCACGCTATCTTGCACACGTGAAGCGCTATCATGCTGTGGGGTGGCTATTGCCCAACCATGTTGCCTATCTTCGCCATGCAGAGAGAACACCGTCTCATCGGTGAACAAAATGGAATGCATGTTCAGACTGTTTAAAAGCAAACGGGCGAATTCTAGGTGCTTCTGTGAATCACATGCGTCCAACATTTGCACCTCCAGTGCACTGTACCGCCGGAATTTTTCCCTTCACAATCCGATGCGCAGCATAAGGTGTGGTTTTGCAATGTCGTGCAAGTTGCCGAATGTTGAGATTACTCTTACTACATACCTGTTGCGCAACCGCGCCAACTGATAGTTCACCTGTGATGATGCGAGGCCGTCCGCTTTGTTTGATGTTGCAAACATCTAATTCATTGATATGTATTGATATTTCACAAATTTCTTGTAAATATAACTAAAGAAATGAATAAATGTATATTCTCCATTGTACACGAGAAACACCATAGAAGGCCAGATAAATTTGTACAACTAACACTTGTCTGGCCGTGATGGCAATAGTTACATTCATGACTACATTGGTGTGCTGGCTAATGGTGCCACAAGTGTGTCTGGGCAGACTGAAATCGAAGTGCACTGTCAAGTCAAGTATTCGTTTTTCTGCCCTCATGAAGGTGAGTTTCCAGCTGTAACACACACGCGATCGAAACGGTAAGGCGAACAATGTTGCAACCTTATAATGTGCTCCCGGCAGTATGATTCCCTTTTGCAGCGAAAGCAGCCTAAGTAAATCTTACGGCTTTGTTGGAAGCCAGTCATGAAGCGATAACAGTTGGTGGCGATAGCGGTACGGCGCTCATCGACCGGTCATCACATGCAGCCAGGCTGTTTTTCTCAATTGCTAGCACAGCGACCCACTAACCACTTCGCGGGGAACCCTTTTGCTCGTTTTTCACCTACGTGAAGGCCGAATACCGATTGATCCAAGCATGACAAGTTCAGTGCGGCTGTGCTGTTTCGCTCACGTTCAGTTCTCACAGCCGAACGGCCTGCGTTCGGTTGGTCTTGTTTTTCGATCCACACATGACAGGTCGATTGCGGCTGTAGTGTTTTCTAACCTTCACTTCTCATAGCCAAACGGCTCGGTGTGCCCTGCGATCATAGACATACATGTCGCGCCTCCGTGCCCCATCTCACCCCTCCCGACAAAGCAATTTGCGCCATTGAACAGTTAGCACTTCAGCGTACCGGGTTACTTCAGCACCTGAGTGCAGTGGCTCCTAGCGTCGGACATGATCAATAAAACCTTCTGTACTTTAACTATGCTCCGCCGCAGTCCTGCAATCCGCTTAGATTCCCCTCACTCACAGTTAAGAGCAAATAATTCCGTGGTAAACTCCAGGTGTAGGATGGAGACGTAGTGCTAAGTGAGAAATTGTAATTGGATGAGTGCATCATCCAAGCGTCTTTTAACTACTGTTAGTATGGTTGCAGAGACAACCGATCCTGCGAGAGCGTTCTACGGGTGACAGAGACGAATGGAAAAGAAATTTCTACGGCACTCCAGACGACTGTATTGTTCTGCGAGTTTCAATGAGTGGCCCCTCAGGGTTGTATTTGTGCCTAGTCGCAGCAAAGGACGGCACACAAGCTGTGAGGCTCACAGAATCAAGTATGCCATAATCAGATCACCTCATAGTCTGTGGTACCTTCTAATGAATACCCCCAATCTTTGCAGTCTCTCCTGGTAAGAAAGATTGCTCATTCCATTTGCGTTCTTAGAAGCCCGAGGGTGTGGCTGCTCCAGTGCATTAAGGTCGTGTTTCAGCCATGGATGCCAGGCTTGAATTGCGTATTCGACATGGAGGCGAACATACGCACTGAGCATTTGTCGAAATATGGAGCTGTTTATTTGTCCAAACGCCCGTCGCAACAGCCCGACGTGTTAGTTTCCAGTCTTCGAGGCCTTTTTGGATTGCCTGGAGCAACCCAAGTTGTCTTAAATCCGGACACCCAATTCACGTTCAAGAGTTGATGGTTGCAGTACATTCGTTCCGAGTCGGTATGAGTAGCTGCCCCGATGTCGGATGGAAAGTACCTTCCACTTACTGACGTGGAACTGCTGTAACTTTTGGGTCGACCATTGATAAACCGTATTTAGTTCACTCGGAAAAATATCCTGGTCGACGTTCGCCCGGATCCTGCGCCCAATCTTCATATCGTCGGCAAGCATTAGGAAGTTTGAAGCGATTGCAGTGCAAAATCATTAATAAACACCAAAAACAAACGTGGACCTAGAACTGAGCCTTGCGGCACATCATACTCGACTTGTATGGGATCCGATAAAGCGCTCCAAACTCTGACCACTAATTGCCGTTGAAGTAGAAATATGACGATCCAGCTTAAAACAGGGTCGCCGATTCCGTAATATTGGAGCTTGAAGAGTAGTGTCCGATGGTGTAGACGATCGAAAGCCTTGGCAAACTCTAGGTAGATCACATAAACACCTTCTGCAGCGTCAGCTGGCTAGGTCCAACTACTACGTGCGATTAGTAAATTCGTTGTACATGATCGCTGTCCACGGAAACCGTGCTGCTCAGGTGTGAGGATATTACAGTGTTCCAGATAACACACCAGTGCATCGCAAATATGGATTCTATGGGCTTGGAGAGTATAAGAAGAAGGGATACTGCGCGGTAGTTGGAGGGCTCAGTTGTGCTTCCTTCTTTGTGAATCGGGATTATTATTCCAAACTTTCACATAGCAGGAGCTTGGTTCTGGTCTAAACTTCGTGGGAAAATCTGAGCAAATGTCCTGCCAGTTGGCTTGCTGCTGCTTCTCTGCTTCTGCACGAATGTTATCGACACCCGAAGTGCTGTGTTTAGGTAGAGACGTCAGCTTTTGCAATAAAACCTCGGCTACGTAGTGTGAAGCATTAGGTCATATGAATATTGTGATAGGAAGAACACGCAGAAGAAACTGCTGGTTCTATCGGTTTCTGTCGTGGAATAAGTACATGGACTACGTAGTACAAACTGGTCGTGAAAGAATTTGTTATCGCAAGAACCATTCGGTTGCAACTTAAGACCATGGACCCATTCTCTCTGAAACTGTGTCACGGTGTGCCGTTACTTGCTTGGCAGACTGTGTACTTTCAACCACCCCGTAAATATTGAGGAACTATGCGCAGTTCCGAACACAGAATATACGAGTTAAATGCTAATTACTATGGGTGTCGATCTCCACACTCCATTTCATCGACGTTTGAGGGTATAGGTATAATTTTGCATAAAAGTAATCATATATGGTGAAAGATGTCTATCACGATTTCAAAGGGTCGATGGATGGGCTCTTAATAATAGGTTGACTTAAAAGATTTCATGTTCGGTTGTTTGCAAACCAGATTGAAACTCATACATATGTGGCGTTCAGGGTTACTTTTGGGTTCTAGTAATGCTTCACCGCCGCCGCTTGTGCTAGGTGGATGAACACAGAACCTACTCTTGCCAGTAGAATGTCAAGCATTTTAAAGAAGATTTACTTTTCGTCCGTCTGTGTAGCGGGTTGAATAACCGAGCTTAGTTAATTACAGGGAAATTATCTGTCACCGAGATCCACATAGAAATCGGGTGTATTTATGGTCGATATAAGAAAAGCACGATTCCGGTTAAATAAATTGGTCACCGGCTGAAGATATTAATTCCTATTAGTTAGACCATTTCTATGCAATGGCGTTTGGGGAAAGCAGTTTAATAAAACCAAGGTATTCCATGTGTATCAACTGGAAAAGCGGTCATATAATTGGGGTATTATCGATTTTTGTATGATGAGTTCCTTTCCGTACTCTCATAAAGATATTTCGCTTCCTTATTCAGCACATGCGTTCAGTCAGATATAACCGGATTATGGTTAATCAGAGCTGCGAGATGACAGCGCTTGGAAACCCCTGTGTGGAAACAGGCGCCACAAGGCTCCACACTCATAGCGCGCTTTGTACAACATACGGTTTAGCTTGAATTTTTGCATGTGTGGCATCATGCTCGCCAATTCGTCGAATTAGTGATGCAAACAAATGAATACACTGTAAGCAAAACCCTAGATCTGCTGCTTTTCTATTACGGGTGATGGAGGATCCTGACTGAAACCATTTGCTTCCAAGCAGCAATCACCACACAACGGCTGTGTTGATAGAGAGCTTCCGTCTCAAGATCATTCCGTTGTTTTCTTCTACATTATAATCGATGCTGAGTAGTTCGTCCACAACATCAGTATGCTTGTAGGTCCTTTCGATGCATCAGGCATCCTCGCTGTGTTTGTCAGTTGGAATGTCATACTCAAACCTTTACTTGTCGTGAGCGCCCATCAAGCGCTGGAGCAAGCTTACGTCGTGTACATTCACAATGTCGGCGTAAGCGGCGCGCTGTATGTGCGCCTCACAAAAGCAACGCGCTAAGAACGGCGGCGTTCCCACAGTCTGCAGCACGAAAATCCAAATAATAATGATTGAGGAGAATAGAATATTATCCCTTAACCGTTTAACGTCACGTCATTTGTAAAAACAAATACTTTTATATTATTGTACAAAATCAGTATCGATAAATATTTCTATATGCACTAAATAATTGAGCAAAAGTTTAGTGTGTGGAAGCACATAACTACTCCTTTCCATATGTGAAAAAATGGTTTCAACGGACGTTTCTGATGAATGAACCGCTGCCGACTTGAGAGGTGTGCATGCAAATGGCTGCACGTATCTTAATACTTGAACATGCTGCGTTCCGATAATAACTAGCTAGAAATAACGGCCTAAAACAAAATCCATCAATTAGTTGTGAACTATTAGTTCTTCGTAATGGCGAAGTAAAGTGCTTCAACTAATTCAAAAATACCCAATGCAATTGAATGTAGTTCACGCTCTAAGTATCAGTTAAGGGCGTTTTCACGCCAGAGTTTTCAAGTTTAATTTCAGTTGGGACCGGAACGATAGGATAATCCCGTGAATGTTCCTTCTTCTGCGTATCGTTGGATCGGGAATCGAAAGGTCTGCTTGAGATGCTGAAAAGCCTAAAACAAAGACCGCATCACACCCTGACCAACCAATTACTGTCCACATTTTCCTGCCCAGCAGTCCCTGCCAGGCCGGTTTAAGTGAAGTAAAAGAGTGAAGGGTAAGCTAAGAAAACGAGAGGAGGAATGTCGGATAAATAATGATAATACCAAGGTGAGAAAAAAATTAAAATAGAACGTAGAGAAAATTGAAGATACAAGTCGGTTAGGAGAAGCGGAAGGTTTGGTACTGCTATCCAAGATCATCTAACTGACTCTCAAAACCCTCAACCGTAGACTCCCTAACGACGTGCTCCGGAAGCGAGTTCCAACGTTCAATCACCCGGCGCGACAAGCGAGATTCCCTCCTTCCAAGTCAGAACGCACTTATGCAGCTTCAACGGGTGACTTCGAAGACTACACAGCTTGGCGGGAGCAAATAGCCAGGACAAGTCTGGACCGACCTTACCCGTTAGGATACAGTAACTGAGGATCAAGTCTCCTCCAATTCTGCGGTAGTGAATTGAGAACATGCCTAAGCTAAGCAAACGTCCGGGATACTTTTGCCCTCGTAATCCCTGTACTAACCTTGTACTAACTCGCAAAACCCTCTCCAGTTTCATTTTATCACTTACAAGACAAGGTGGACAAGCCTGGATACAGTATTCTAACATATTGGCCATTAGGACACCGAAGGACCGGCGTAGAAACCACATCTACAATCAGCCTTCCTCCAATTGTCCCCAGAGTGAAGCACTGAGGTGTGGACAATACCTAGATCAACCTGCTGAGTGACAACAGGGATTTCACTTCAACCAACTACATAGCGCTTGGGTGGAATAGCACCTCCAATGCGGAAGACAGAACATTTCGCCTGATTTATAGGCATCAACCATAAGGTTGACCAATCCCAGAGCCAATCCAACGCACTCTGCAGTGCCTCAGAGCCACCAGGGTTATCCACAATATTCCAGAGCTTGAGGTCATCAGCAAACAATAGCGAGCGTACTTCAAGCTCCTGGGGTAGGTCATTGACATAAATTGCGAAAACCAACGGCCCTAGAACCGAGCCCTGCGGAACGTCACTAACATCTTGTCTAAGCGAAAGACTACGTCCCACTCGTATGCACTGTTCTCTCCCCTCTAGGAAAGCAGAAACCCATTTAAGGGTGGCTCCAGATATCCCATACGATCTCAAATTTAATGATAGTCGTTTATGTGGGACAGTAACAAAAGCTTTCGAGAAGTCAACGAAACGCACGTCAATAGTGTGACCGTTGTCTACGGCCTCAGCCCAGCTTTCACGGGCTACAAGTAAATTTGTCAGACACGAAAATCCCTTATGGAATCCGTGTTGTGCCGCAGTGAGAAGGTTAAACTTAATCAGGTGATACTCCACCGAATTCTTGACCAATTTTCCAAACAACTTAACTACAGGCCGATAGTTCGCGCACAGAGCTCTGTCACCGCATTTAAATATCGGATAGATGATTACCTCCTTCCATTCCGAAGGTAAAGCACAGCTGTCGAGCTATACTGTAAACACGTATTGAGAGGGCCACTTAGCTCAGCGGTCAATTAATGCATCAGCTTCAGATGCATTGAATCAAGGCCAGAAGTTTTGGAGGGATTTAGCCCTTGTAATAGCCCGAAGACTTGTGTCTCCGTTATGCTGGTTTCTGTTAGGCAAGAATCCTCCAGGACTTTTGTGACCAGTTCAACCTGAGGTAGAAAGGCCACGCGAGAAAAGACACCAGTATACTGTTTACTAAGTACACAAGCCTTATAATAGTCGGTGTGCCCACCGGTCCCGTCCGCTCGTTGTAAAGCCGGTATAGACAAGTTTGTACCGTTGCGTCTCTTGACGTATGCAGAGAACTTCTATGGGTTTGTTGCGGCTGCGTCAGCCAAATCCTTCTCGTATTGAAGACGAAGAGTCCTAACATGTTGCTTACATTTATTTCTAACCGCTCGATAGCTTTCGTAGGTGCTGGTTGATGAAGCCACTTGGTAAGTTCGCTAGCACTTAGAGCGCTTCCTGAGTAGGTAATTATCTGTATGACCTATCCAAGGAGGCTGCGCCCGTGTCACCCGTCTCTTAATGAGAGTGATGTAAGGAGCAGAGATCTCGGCGAGACATGCCTTAAATTTCTCCTAGGCTGTCTCAGCGGTGTCAGTCACGGTAATCCCGCAACGCAGAACTAAAGCTTTGCCTCGCATTGTGTCAAAGTCTGTCCGCCAAGTATTTGCACATGCCTCTGTGGTAGCGTGATGACAGTTGGAGCACATCGAAAGGATATGCAGACATGGTCGCTGGCTCTTAGAGGACAGCGTATGTAATATCACTAAGGAAATTGTGTGACTTCACAAAAATGAGATCCAAGGTAGACGGAAGTTGGTTGCGCATACATCTAGTCTGGAGGTCCACGAACTGACGCAAAGGCAGTTGCAACGTTAGCTCGAGGAGATCCGAACCGAGAGTGCCCGCCACCAAACTGCAAGATAAATCAGCCCAGCAGATTTCAGGGAGGTTGAAGTTACCCAGTATTAGACACCTATTGGCAAACTGAGTACGAATAAAGTCAATAACCACTCTGGAGATAAATTCAGGACTTTGATATACCAGTACAACTGTAAACTGAGCAGGGGATGTGCACACAATTATCGACAGGGCTTCAACAGTTTGATCCGGCGACTGGAAAACACAGGTCCTCAACACATGCGCAACGTGGCCAGTTAATAGAAGATTATTCAGGTAGACAGAACAAACCAAGAAAAGTGGAACGAAATTTATCCAGCTTAAAGAGACCTAGTTTGCGTGTAATTTGGTTTATCCAAAATGCGGTGAAGAAGCATGAAGAATGCATCATCAGCCTCAGCATGGGGTAGCACATCAAGTATACAACTCACATAAAGAGCGACACCCCCACCTTGGCGGCCAACGGAGCCATCACATCTAGGCAGTGTGTATCCAGGTAAACACACTTCACCCTCTGTGACATCCGCGGACAAACAGGTTTCAATGAAAGTAAGTATGTGGGGACGAGATTTGTCTACAAGTAGACCCACCTCGTGTACCTTGTTCCTTAGGCTACGCACATTACTAAGCACTACCCAAAGGAACTCGGCACGACCAGCCTGAATCGTAGGCAACCAGGAGGGGTTCTGGTAAGGCAGAATTTAACTTCCGGCTGACCACCTGAAAACCCACAAGACGAAGATGTTGCTCACCAGCCGCCCGCATACTCTTGAGGCTTTTGATGACTTCCTTTAATTTCAGTCGACCTGCAAGTGGGAGTTCCGGCTGAATGCTGACATTACTACACTTGAGTTTGAATGCAAAGTGCATTAACGCTTTGCGTTCCTCATGAATCGTGAGGACAAAACAAAGTAGTCGGGGTCGCGGATTTGGCATATCGACAGGGATGTTCACCAATCTTGTTAGCTTCCTGATAGTGACACTGGGGAAACCAGGTGGAAGCATCTTGTGGACGCACAGCTTGAACGACTGGAAGTCATCCTGCATGCGTTCCTTGGGAAGAGCTGCTGAGGATCCAGCAACGCTACGAAAGGTAACGCTACTTCAGTAAAAGAATCACCTCGACGAGGCGTATTAACTTCACAAGCCTTCGACCTGACCCCAGTTTCTACCGGTTTGACAGGTGACACGGCGCGTTTATTCGACAAGTGAGCTGGAGTAATTGAGGTTGAGACTTTGTGTTCTGCCCAAAATTTCCTCACCGGTCTAGTCTTTTCAGACTTTGTGGGTGTGGCCGAAGTCGACACGGCGCGTTTCTTCGCCAATGGAACTGGGGTGATTGGAGTTGGAGCTTTGTGTTCCACCTCTAACCCCTTTATGGGTTCAGTCCCTTCAGACTTTGGGGGAACCTTACGGACTTTCTTAGCTCTCTTCCTATTGCTTTTATTGGGCACAATAGATAGAAGATCGGTCTTGCCATGGACAACCTCCAGTAAGACATCAAAGGCCTCTTTGGGGGGCATTCTGGACCGCTGGGACACACGACACGGTAGCCATCACCTCAGTCAGATTTGCTTCGACAGCAGTTGAGATTAGTTGCGTGGCTTCCTCCAATGAGCCGACATCAATAGAGACGCCCATTTTCCTCATCAGTAACTCCACTTTACGATCAAGAGATGTGAGGAAAGACCACATCTGCTGGTTACCCAGCCCGACATTGCTCCATGTCTCCTCAGTTACCTCAAGGCGCGCGGATCAACGGCTAGGGCATAGAAGACAAATAAACGGCATGCTATCGCTAGTTGAAAGCATTGCGTACTGATCAGGGCTCAAATCCGTACAGATCTCATGGTACCAGAATTTGCATACAAAACATTGCATGCCACCAGACTCGTCCGTCACGGGCTTTAAGCACCTCACGCTCCCGCATACAGCATTAGATTCGCTGATCACAGCAGCCGAAGACACATTAAAGCCGGTATTCAGTGAAACCAACATGACGCTTTCAAAGAGTGTGAAATAAGTAGCAAAAGATAAAACCGACAAGCTGTTGCCTACAGGGCAGCCAGCAGAAATAGTTCCGAGTAAAAACAAGGTGCAAAACGGATTCCAAAACACAAAATACCGTGAAAATAGCCAGAGGCTGAACCCGAAAAAGATGGGTGACGTTTGGTAAGTACCCGAGAACGGGTACGACGCAATTCGGGTAAAACGATGATCCGAAATTATTTGAACCAACCGAACGTTGACAAAAGCCAAATTATTTTGCACGACACTTGAAAACACTGTTTCCAAACTGTCCTTTGAAAGTAGCACTCAAAAAGACAGCATGCTCAAAAATTTTAATTTACCACCAAGGAGGAGGAAACTCCCTTCCTTTGTCCATTCAGTATACAGAGTGATGGAACACCGCCACGATAAACGGCGTTTAGTAGGATGCATTTCGCAATTGCATGGTACATGTTTGGATGCCGCTTGCATCAGAACAATGACCAAATCAATCCTGTGTCTACAGTACTGACTGATTCCCTCGATGTAATGCTTCAAAAGCCAAGGAATACGCATGTGTGTTCACCGGCGTAGACTTAGCAAAATTTAAATCGGCGCGCGTTGGATGTAAGGACTTGTGGTGAAATGGGATTAGACTGTGACAGTGCCGTCCCAAATATTTGGCTACACTTGGGTCATGCTAAGCTAGAAACGGAGGAAATACAACACCCATAGACCTCCACCAATTATAACTCTATCTTCTTCATGAGTGCTACGTCATCGAAACTAATTCGGAGGAGTTGACAACACCACAATCATTCATACCGGTACTCTACATTTGCCCAAATCGCTGGTGCTTTAGGCGACTGTTCGCCAACTCTGCGCGTTTACAAGATGTCACAACGAAGTAGGTGATTGATGCTGGGCGATCATGCATTGAATTTCAATGTTCCGGTATGTTATAGTTTCAAATGTTTTACCGTCTGGACGTTGAATGACTTTGATTCTGATATATAATGAACTGCCGAAACAGTTACTGCCGTGGTGCTTAAAAGCTGAGCTGCTGTAATTAATGTACGATTGTCATTGATATATGTGACTTAGACTTGACCCTATTCCAGTTCTATCCGACACTTGCTCAAAGCACAAGTGCTATAATAACAGGACTTAAACATTAATTGGAGCACCGGATTGTGCCATACGGGCTCAGACGTTATCCATTCGGAAGCATAGAATTTGTCATAAGGGGCAATCGCGAACATTTCCTACCTTCAAAACGTATTCACTAGTGGCTTTCTTATGCGTTTTGCTGTCCAAACTTTCCTATGGTTCTGTGCTGAGTGCATGGCCAACCCGCTCGTGAGGTGCGTTGCTCTACTGACAGAGAAATGTGACAAACTAACCCAAATTGTGCGACTAGCAACAGCTGAAACAGCGGGTGGATCGCAACCAGCTGGTGCCGCACTCGACTCACGTTGTCTAACCGTATGCCCACACCTGGCACAAACCAGTCAAAACGATTGTTTAGTAGAGAGCATATATCCCGCAACCCTACTCACGATAGGCTGCAAACAGAGAGTTTATGAAAGACTGCCAACCCCGGCGAATCCAACGTTGCAGAGTTCGGTTTTCCCGAGTGATATGGCTGTGGCTCATGATACTCCAGTGCATTCCGATTTACCGAATAACACAGGTAGTCCGACTACCTATGCAAATATCGTCGCTGATTGTCCACCCGTGGCAAATTTAACCAGTGTGTCTGCAAGCACACCGAAGGTTGTTAGAGGCGACACTAATAACAATGTGTACACGAAAAGATTTCCCCCCACGCCGCCGGTAATAGGAGGCATGACGGTATCCAAATGTACGAACTCCAAGAAGATGCAGAGTTCGATGAAGATAATATGCTCTAACGTGCCTGAGTCAAAGGCAAACTCTATCAAAGATAGACTACTGGACGACATGAAACAGTGGGAATCCATATGCCGAGCAATTGGAATGCAGCCTAAACAGGCTAGCTTATGTCGTATCATCCGCCACCCCAACTCACTTCAATATGGCGAGCCGAGACTACTTCAAGTGACATTGCAGTCCGGTAACGAAGCAGAGACAGTCCTCTTGTCAGCTCACCGTCTTCGTGATTCATCATGCGGAGTTCGCATATTCCCGGATATACCTTGGAGTGAGCGTCGACAACGAAAACAAAATCCTGGAGAACACCGCAAGCAAACTGATGAAAGATCCATCTTTGTCCATGGTGTCCCCGAAACACAGGCACCGGAAGAGTCGCAGGTCAAAGCTCATGACTTGGAAGAGTGGCGGTATATCCGCGAAGCACTATCTCTCCACGACGTAATTGCCAGCTCAACATCGAGGTTACCCATATCGCCAAACTACAAAGGAAGTGGTCCACGAGTGCTTAAAGTCCTGTTTTACTCCAAACAAATTGTTGAAACGGTGCTCGGGAATTGGCACAAGTTCCGCACCAAATTGCCATCAGAAATACGTCTGAAGGAGGTTGGAACCAGGCCACCAATGGATAAGGGAACACGAAACCAGCAAGAAGTAGTCGCGATCCCCGCTGACTGCATTTCTGTACCGGAACACATTGAGACGCCCCAGCCGTTCGATGAAGAAGGAAAAGACAGTCTGCTGCGGATCGACTCAGGGCGCTGTAGGCTTCCCACCGTAACGGCCCCGGGAAGTTTGCAAGAGACACATCAAAAAAACGTCCCTCAGCCGACCCAACAAGGGTCGGCGTAAATTCTCGGAAAACCAACGTATGTTCAAACACGCTTCTAACATCCGTAGTTCTCAATTGCCTTTATACAAACGCCCAAGGGCTTCTAAGCAAATTGGCAGAACTTCGATCTCGTCATAGCTCAATGTGTTGGAACCTCATCATGATAACAGAGACGTGGCTGAACGACATGATTAGTGACGCTGAGATCGAACTACCTAGCATGTCACTACTGCGTAACGATCGACCCACCAAGGGCGGCGGTGTAATTCTCTACTACCGTTCAGACCTTCTCATCGAGCTCATGAACGACCCTGGTATTCAAACCGTAGACTCCTTATGGTGCTGCCTACACCTAAAGCACGGCGATAAATGCTTATTGGCCATCGTATATCGTCCTCCAATGTCCACTTTAGAAATGGACAAGGCCCTGTCTTCTGCTTTGAAGAATTTACTGGAACGGTCATACAGTCATGTTTTGCTGGTAGGGGACTTCAATCTGCACGGCCTAGAAACCCCAGCCACCATGAGTGAACCATTCAAAGCCGATCTACAAGAGCTAATTGCAGGATCACCGCTGTACAACCATGTCACATCCCCAACGCGATTCAGGACAGGAAACAAACCGGCCACCTTGGACCTCGTTTTCACCAATGAGGAACTGATGATTGACGTAATAACCACATCCACCCCCTTGGGCCGCAGCGATCATGCGACACTATTGTTCCAATACTTGTGTTATGCAGATTATCCTAATGAAAGCAACGTGGAATGTTACGTCGTAACCAACTACGATAACCTGGCAGAACTCATTAGTGCTACGAGCTGGTCCTTCTTAACTGAGTGGTCCCCAGAAGTGGCATGCGGGAAATTTGTCAACAAATTCAACACGCTCGTAGCACTGGCATCTAAAACCAAAATCCCCCGACCCGACAAGGCGAACTCGTTTCTCAGAAGCAGGACCCGGAAATGCATGGGATTGAGGGATCTAGCATGGCGCGCCCATATAGCCTCTCCGAGCGAGGATACTTGGAACACCTATATTACACAAAGAAACCACTGTGTCACACTCGTCAGGGAGGATAAGGTAAAGAGCCAACAAGATCTTGTGTCAAAGTTCTGCGTTGACCCAAAGCTACTATACAGACACATAAATAAGCTTCGCCGCGTTAAGCGCGGAATTCCGGCTCTGCGCACAGCTTTCGGATTAGCACATACGGCACAGGATGCGGCGAACGTCCTAGGACAACACTTCGGCCGCACTTTCCAGTGTGTGCAAACATCCTGCACCATATCTAGGCAACTTATTCCGCCATCAGGCCTTAACCACATTTCCTTCACAACTGCAGATGTATTGAAGCGGTTGATGTCGTTGCGCGAATTTAGCTCCCCGGGTGCGGACGGCATTCGGCCGAAAGCGCTGAAAGTTTCCGCCACGAGCTTAGCTGAACCTTTGGCGACACTCTTTCAGCGATGCCTTAACGAGATGCACGTCCCAACGATGTGGAAGCACGGGATCATCACTCCAATCCACAAAAATGGTAGCCGTGCAGATCCAACTAATTATCGTCCGATTACCCTTCTTCCGGTAATCTCCAAGATCATGGAGTCCATTGTAGCCGAGGCCCTCACGGAGTACCTGGAGAAAAACAACATCCTCGTTCCGGAGCAGCACGGATTTCGCCAAGGCAGGTCCTGCACAACTAATTTGCTGATTGCTCGTTCAAACTGAACAGAGTCTGTGGACGCCGAAGTCGGAGTGGATGTAGCCTACTTGGACTTCTCTAAGGCATTCGACCGACTGGACCATCGGATTTTACTGAACAAGCTGCAGCATTGTGGTATCGGCAATCCTATTCTAGGATGGATAGGCGAATTTCTCCTCCAACGTCACCTGAATGTGAGAGTCCGTAATACCCTGTCGGAACCAATCGAAGTTCAGTGTGGCGTACCTCAGGGCTCGGTACTCGGGCCTCGCTTGTTCATTGTTTTCATAAATGATCTTGCAGCTGCACTATCTTCCAACTTTCTGCTGTTTGCAGATGACCTAAAGATAGGGCGTGCCATAGCTTCAGGAGAGGATCACACAGCCTTGCAGGATGATTTGGACAAAGCATACAAGTGGTCAAACGAGAACATGCTACAGTTCAACACCACAAAGTGCAAAACCTTGAGCATACGCCATCAGAGTGCGTATAACTACCGCTTAGGACCTGACATTCTACAGCGGACCTCTCATGAGTGCGATCTTGGCGTGCTTGTACAAGAAGATCTTGGGTGCTTAATGCAGACCGAAAAGGCCTCCAAGAGAGCAAACCAACACTTTGGCCTTCTGCGTAGAGCGTTTGGGAAGTTTGACGCCTCAATCTTTCCGAAAATGCTTAGCGCTTTTGTTAGACCGCACACAGAATACGCTATTCAAGCGTGGCAACCATGGCAGAAGTGCCACCTCACTGCACTCGATACTGCACAACGCAGAGCGACAAAATACGTCAAAGGTCTTTCCAGCCTTCCCTACCCACTCAGGCTGAAAACTCTTAACTTATACAGTGGACGTTACCGTCGTTTGAGAGGCGATCTCATATTGGTGTACCGGATACTGAGAACCCCCAACCACACGTGTCATTCCCTTTTGAAACGTAGTCAAAACGCATCCCTAAGAGGTCATCAGTTTAAGTTGATCACACAGTACAGTCGACTGGAATGTCGACGCAATTTCTTCTCCCTCCGAGTGTCACAACCTTGGAACGCCCTTCCAGAACATGTAATTAACGCTCCCACCCTACCCCTTTTCAAAAAACGCCTTGACGAAACTCTGACACGATTGCACTATGTGATATAACGTGCGACCATCGGATGATGGTATTAGTGAACAAAGAACGTGGACGGAATCCACTTAAAATTCCTATTGGATTACTTGTACTTAGTGCACTCCGACTCCCCTAGGTGAGCTCATGCATTTCAACACGTATTTCATCGAATCCGACTTTTTTTAATTTT
>CALYDF020000660.1:0-30018 GCA_944474145.2 Dicrocoelium dendriticum | reverse complement strand
ACTCGATCGTTAGCATCATGCCACCCATTGTTGTCAAAATGCACAGTTGCTCGAACAGCCTCGAATTCATGCAAATGCATGACTTGGGCGATATATGGCACTGCCATATCGGGTTCGGTGGACCAGCAGGACTGTCACTTTCCGTGGAACCAGGTAATTTACGATCTGCTTTACACCAACAAATTCCTCCATCACTGCAGATTCAAAGAAGAAAGCGTTTCCTTTCTGTAGCATATGCCGGAACCATTCTGGAACCAGTATTTCATTAGCAAAGTTGGCAAATGGGCAAGCTGATTCAAATATTTGCAAGGGCGTTGGCATTGCATTCAAAGTTTGTGAATCTGAGATTTTTTTTTCATGTTAAGTTGTCCATAAGCCTGTGGTTTCTTATCATCTCGGAACAAAAAATATCTATAGGGCTAGAGCCAAATGAATGTTACTAGTTGACGTACTTCGGGTGCGGAAACCCTAAAAGAACGTGGACAGCAGTTAGTTGTTTCTGGCAATTCAACAGCTAACCTCATCGGCTTTGGACGGGAACAAGAAGGACCGGGAACAGCTGGTTCCAGAAAAGTGACTGAGGAAGCATTGTCACTTTCCGAATTTTGGTCATTCAGTGGTGGTTCGATAATTACGTCTGTTTCAACCTCGTCTGCATCACCTTCCAAAAATTCTTGATCTTCTGTATTAAATACCAAGTCGGTCTCATCCCCGCTGTCACATGCATTCAAATATTGAATAATTTCCTCATCATCAATGTGGAAATGTCGCGCCATATCGAAATCTGAAGTACAAGGAGTGAATCGAGTATGAATGTTTTATCAATGTTGTCCTATATGACTCTATACTTGCAGCACATTGGGACAAATGTGTCCTGTCACGACCCTCATATAATGTTAAATCCATTTATATATATATTGAAACGTTACATTAACTTTTTTCATCTACACAAATGAATGCATAAATCCAACCGAAAAATGATCAAAAGTAATTGTTGTATTTAGAAACTCCGTTGAAATGAGTAGAACCTCACGACGAAACGCAAGCACTTACCGATCATTACAAACTGATGGTTTTAAGCACACAGACAATATAACCAACCGTCTCCGGAGTCCTTTGACCTGTTGGGCTTGTTTCAAATCATTATCCCATCATTCTGTGGTTAAATATAATACGGGCTCGCATTTCAATGTGTGGGACATATGTATCCCGTATTCCTTAAAGCTTTAAACAACAGTCATGACTCGGTGGCTCAGCGGTAGCGGTCACAACTAACATCCCAGTAGTCTCAAGTTGGATGTCTGCTATCTCTACCTGAGGAGGGGAAATTATCTCGCAACGCGTCATAGAAGTGCAGTGTTTTCGGGCGGGCAATACCCAATTTCTATCTGCTTCCACTACAGTCCTCGTGATCGAAATACCAAGGTTCACTTCAATGGGAACCGCGGTGAACCTCGAATTTTCGTGTCGCAATCCATTCACACACCGTATAGTTCAAAACTGACCACCAAAATCTTCACTGTTTGGGATGAGCAGAGTCTTTTGACCTATTACGACAAACTGACCTAATGTAGTGTAGGCTGTTCGTACATGTGCTTCGTATGTGGAAAGTTTAGCTACACGATTGCTCAACCCAAGAAAGCACAGCTTCACTTTCACATGTATTGGTTATTTGGGACAGTATAGTGGGTGAAATGTTTCAGTGCTTGGATTTTTTGCGCATGTTTTTAAAACCTGACAACATTAAATGTGTTTACATATTTAAGCACCTCTATTCTGACGCAGCCCATAAGCAACGGACAAAAGCATTATTATTCCACGATTTGAGTCAATCTACTTGTCCAGGCAATTGGCTAGAGTAGCTTTTCGTCCGTTGTGAGAAGAATGTGCATCTGTTGCTTGTAGAAACCACTGCTGCTGCGATCAAAAGCTGTTTGAGGTTGGCATCATCAATTGATAAGAGGGGAACAAACCGCACTACAGTAAATCAGCTTTTACTTATATGCAAGTTTGTACAGTCCTTTTCCATCATACTAGGTAACGTCTGATGTGGTAACATGGACCATCTAATTTATTAAAGAAACGACACTTAGCAAAATATGGCATATTATGGGAAACTGCAGTCTACTACGCCTTTCAAATTTGTTTGGTCTCATCAGTTAGATAACAAACCTCGAATCTAAGAGCATTGGGATGTTCGTTGGCCACCAGGTCACGATGGGCAGCGCTTGCTGGCAGTTACCTCCTATCAGGAATCGTCAATACCGCGTAATCGGCGGACCTTGCAAGATTCGGAGCGATTCGCTGACTAGTACGAGTCAGCGCGTTATTCCACTGAGACATGTGCGACGACGGCGGACCCCCACGACTGATATCTAACTGCGATATGCCGCGGCTCTTCCACAATGTTATGTAGGTTAGGAATGTGGAGGACAGAGTTGGGCACCAGAGATACGACCTACTTTCTAAGCCGCTACTAATCGAGATGCCCTGCAAGCCGCTAAAGCGGTTAGTAATTATTATTGAGTAATAGAGTACTATTGTGTTATTAAAAAGATGCATCGCAATGAACTCAGACAGACGGCCATCAAACAAAGCTTTGTCGATCATCATACCGATTGCCCAATCGCGGAAAAATTTGTCTCTTAATCAACAGCGGTCAGGCACTTTCTTCTTTTGTGAAAAAGTTGCTTATGGCAAGTGCGTAAATAAGTAGCCATGTGTGGTGCATCAGTTTCCATCCTTTTAACTTCTGTGTAGCAAACGCCACAACTTCATAACAAATCCAAACCAACCCTTATTCAAGCGTCCTATTTAGACGATATAAACAAGATAAAACTTGAGACAGACCATGGTAAATAGTGTGAGATCAGGGTGGCAAACCGATCACTGTGTCAATGTGAAAATTTGCTATAGTAACTAACAGTGTAGTAATTAGTTGAAAGACACCGCAGGTTAACTCAAAAGCCAAATGCATGAACGCTTGCTGATCAATGTTAGATTTATATATTTCAAAAAAAATGTTAACTGAATAGCAAACCAAACGCTTTCTTAGGCAGTGACCAATAATATATTTATCCGTATTTTATTCTTTGGTTCGGTTTGATGTTCAATCTTTTGAGAGTTTGAACCCAGGCAGTCAGACAAGTAGTGAAGTGTTTCTACCGTCGACTTGCTGAAAACAGCATTCTCAGAGTGCCGCATGCTGTCAATATAGCAGAGCCTGCGTGCTTAATTTACCCAGCATCACTACTGATATTTCCTAAGCAACAACTTTAGAAGAGTGATAAAGCACACTTTTGTCACTTTCTAGCAAACTTTCAAATGTTCCACTACTAGTATAAATGTGTGAATAACTGGAATTAAACTCTCCAAAATACTGTGCTAACTCACTTACTAACACCATCAAGCCTGACTTTTACAGCGGTCAAATACTAGACAATATATCAATATTTATTTTTCACTGGTTTGACTACAAGCTGACGAGAATATTTTGCAGTAACACCCTTGATGTCCAACAATGGTTACGGAACTAGGCACAAGACGAATGTCAATTGCACAGTCAAGCGAAGTTTAGTCGTGAACAGAAGCGAGACTTCCAAGCGTATTAGCTGGAATGGTATCGGACTAAGAGCAGGTATCTAGGTCAGCTAGACGACGTCTAAGCTGCGCTTGTCAGGACTGTGCATAATAGGTTTCAAATTGTCAAATTGGCTGAACAAAAAGGAACTTGCTAACGAGTCGAGTAGGATCGGACCAAGAGATACGGAATCTGTAAGTCACGAAGGACTCAAGTAACTCTTAAATTAGTTATTAATAATCAAGCGTTGATTACCGCACACACCAATTAAAAGTTAAAGTTAATCAACGTCTTGCAACGTGGGAGAAATAAGGTGGCACAGACATCAGAGGTTGGCAATGGGATATCATAGTTGCTATTATTCCGAGGGGCTGCAACAGTATGCTAAAGGTGGACGCGTGTTAGAGCAGATGTTGGCACGTTAATCCACCGGGCGACGGAGTGATAAGCTGTTCCAAACAAATATGGAAGAGTAGGGGAGTCCCCAAAGCAATCGCAAGCCAATTTATGGAAAAGTATGAACCTATTATTGTATGAATAGATTACTATACACGACCACAAACAAACATTGGTGTACCTTGTATTGAATTTCGATCCGCTCTGCCACTGGGACTGTATCAGAATCAGATAAATATTATGCGTTACTCGCTGCTACCGGTTAGATTTAGATGACACTTCTCCAGTGCAGTATTTTCGCGCTGGCCACAACTATCACGCATTCATTTGCAATACAACTTTAAAAACAATTTCAAAATAAAGCGCAAATTTAGAGTACAACCTATTCTAGGTGATACCGCTTGGGATTCGCATTCATACTAAGAGGCGTGTTAGCTGTTTGCACTGATAGTAATCGCGGGTTTATCGGCTGTCACTTTGATTAGCATAGTTGCATCCGGAAACTATATGTTGCGGAATAGCCTTCTTACATTTGTATTGGATTTGCTAATTTCATATCAGGCATGTGACCACTAAATTAACTGGGAATTAACAGTGGTGAAATCACATGAATTATAGGTATGTTGGTGTTATATATGAACCGGAATTTGTTTCACTCGCACAAAGACAAAACACAGATTCAGTATGTACATAAACTGCGCGCACACATATCTACAAGTGGCACACAAACGATTACTTTTATGCGTTGCAACTTGTAGCAAGATAAATGTTAACCAATCTTGAATCATCCAACAAAAATAATCCTTTCCGAAAATAGATTGTTATTGAGCCGTAAAACTCTGCTACACCATTGATACGGCAAGTCGTTCTACCTCCGCCTGTTGTGTCATTCAGACTGGTGCTTTTTCTTTGGGTTTTAGCATCCGTAAGGTAGAAGTGCTCTAACCATAATAGCGCAGCTAAGATCCCAATCTGTCTAGTGGAAAGGGAGCTTCATTTTCAGTAGAATGAGGAAATCATGCAACCAAAAGCAAGCCACTAGCGGTTATGCTAATAATTTCGGCAAGTATAAGCATATAATATGCATTCTACAAAACTGTCCAAATTAACCCATAATTGATCAGCCTCTATTACTATCTGCCCACAGTAATGCCATGAGTCGTTCAGTGTTTATCTATATACCACGGATACTAAGCAAACACAGGAATAAGTCACCCCAGACATGGCGAGAATACATCTTTGGTTTAGTGTCTGAGACAGCGGCAATGTGCCCCAAGCGTTTGCCTGACAGCGTGGATTGCTGAGCACACCATTTGGAGGTAACCAGCAGAAATCCACTCATCTATGCATGAGTGACGTGATTATCCAGGCAGCATCAGTACTAGAGCTTGACGCATCACTGCACCGCGACCACGCGTATAAATTAGCTCCCAAGAAACGCAGACCGAATTTCATATTTTTTAATCTTCGACTGAAAATAAATTACTGGCAACGCGTAAACCGATTTATTGAGACTTTACTCGTCACCTGGTGGACCACATAACTTTTAACATGCGGCAACCAAATCAGTTACATCCTTACACTACTTTATTAAGAAAAGTGATATTTAGTGATCAGTAGACGTAACGGAACCAAACAAATTAGTAAACACAGACCACGACACCTCGGTTGTAAGCGAAAGTTACATATATACTATAAATCTGCACATTCGTAACTCGCGTCGTAAACAAAAGACTGGCAGTCCCATTGATGAAAATGCGGTCCAGCTAAAACACTTCGCAGATTCAAAGTCGTCAATGCGTTTTGCCTTTGGCGGCCAAGGAGTTGGTCCACTTGCATTCCCCTAATACCAGTTTGTGACACATTTTCCTTTAGCAAACTAAATACTGCCGGGTTATTGCCTCGAGTCTCAGATTTACCTGTGATACAGAAACCTACGTTAAACTAAAAGAATACAGACACATATATCATGTACAGCGTTTACCTGGGAAAAAGACCATCAGACATGGAGCAGAAAACGGTTTCGGAAACCAGTTAAAATAATTAACGCAGGAAGGTGAAACTAACGAATCATTATTACACTGCAGTGTCTGCGTTCTACCTTCGTATCGTCTCTTTGGCTAATGACTGAATTCAACTATAAACAAGGAGTTTTGGATCATTGCACATCCGAATAAATTTGAACCAAGTCAGGAGGTAGTTTATGTCGCTTGAGTCGAAGCTTCATAAATGTCCGCAATGATGTTTACTATTGTTACCAGTTTTGGAAGTAGGATAAATCCGCTAATTTATAGAGCTCTCCTCCTTGTCAATTATACAATGCTGGAAATGATGCAGTAGCTGAAATACAAAACATGTCATTTCAGACGATTTAAGTAAATAAGTGGCTCTGCTTCTTCTTTCTGGTCTGACTATAACATGCTTAACTGGACATTTTGGCAGGGCCACTATAGTGGTTTAACAGCAGCTGTGACAAGATGAAAGGCAACGCCATCACCGGTTGTTGTGTTAACATGCTTCAAACCGCCACTATCGTGTTTTCTAATTTGCTGTTTGGGGCTGCAGCCCCACGGGCTGCTCAAATGTCGCAACTTTACGTGCATGAACACTGCGGCTCTTTTCTGAACAACCGGCAACTGTACTCGTATTCATATTGCGTAATAACCTTCGTCCTACTGTAATCATCTGTCCATAATCCGGTGTCTGGTGTGGTGGTATGAGGCAGACTACGTTACTGCAGCACTACCACGTTTAGCAGATGTTCCAGAAACGCATAATTGTCTTGATAATAAAACACAGGAAAGACCCTGGTTCCTTCAACATTCGCTAATAATATTTAGATATCTTCTGCTATAGGCATGTTTACCAAGTACAGTTATACAATTCATCCCGATGCTTTCATTGCTGGTAAGTTTACTCTCTAGATGATATATGGATCAAATATAATGCGGTTCCAAAAGTGTTATTTATAGTCCGCAATCAGCAAAGTATCTAAAGACAGCGCAACGGAATTTCCCACTCACAGTAAGTAGGATTTACTAGGTGATCTAAATGAAAACAGGATGGTTCTGCATATGTGACAACTGTGAGCTAATTCGGAAAATCAAATTGTTGTTCTGAGGCATCAATATAATTTCCTTAAAAGCAGACATTTTCTCGTTTACAAGATAATTTTTCTGTCGCATGAGCGGAAACGAGAGGAAACATTTCAACAAATTATTGCTCTGTGGAGATTATCTATAAATGCACAATTCAAGATAGCATACTTAGCCAAGATATGGTGGTTAACTATCTGGAGTAAGATATTGCAGTATGGAGGTTAGATATTATATATATATATATATATTTATGGGCGGGACTACCGGTTTGGCATTTGCCTGTCACTGTGGCCAGCCACAGGACGTCTGCGGCTACAGAGGAACCAGGAGTGGATTGCGCTGCACCACCCACACTCCACATCCAGTGTAAACCCGAAGGAATAAGACCGGGAGGCATGTGGATGGGAGCCATGTTTCAGCAACGGAGCCGACCCACACTCCTTCACAGGCAAACACAAGCACGCTGTATTTGGGGAATCAAGCGCACACAAGGCGGTGGCTGGACCGTAGTCCGCTCCACACTGAGTGCATGGAACCGCTGTTCGAGCCTAGCACGGCCACAAGGACCGTGCACCCCGTCCCCTCCAGCAACGACTATCTGTGTTCTGAAGTCAATACGGACGAGGTAGTGGGTAGTAGACAGGTAGGCACCATGTCAACATGCACAACAAGCGCAGCCACACCGGGAATATCAAGTAACAGCCAACCACTTGTAATGATGATACCAAATAAAATAAATTGAATAATGCATACAGATATGCAGACATTGCTCTTCAGTAAATGAGCATATGAAATAAATTGCTTTCCAAAAAGTCCGCGACAATTTTAAGAGGTCACAACATATTTTTTAAGAAAATGTGACAATCGCGAAAATGTTAGCAAAATACAATTTGATTAAGCGAAGTGTGCAAGGTAATAGGTAGTTAAGATAGACATTGATATGAGAGAAAAAAGCATTAGGACAACATGGCAAACATACCATTTGAAATAAGGTGACTCAGCATGCAATCACGTGGTTAGTAAATCGAATGCAGCATACCTACCTACGCTGCGCTGGTTCTGCCCACGTTCTGTGCAGGACTCGTTGTCGTTTCGGTGTTGGCTCTGAGTGGCCTCGCTCATGGCTTACTAAGCCAGCTTGACTCAGGCGCTCGGGACCGCATTTGCTACAGCTCGATGTCGATAGAGTACAACCCATCGGCACCTACCGCTTCTTCGCCGCATGCATGAAGGCTTTCTCCTGCACCACAGCAACTGTCTTCGTGATCAGACCGCGCCGATCAAGCGTCTTCGATTCCCATGACTGGGAATCAACATTAGAACGTGATAAGTTCACTTTGATAATGTTCTGGTAACGAAGCTTCGGTTTCCCTACATGCCGTTTCCCCACACTCAGCTAACCACATAATAGCTGCTTCGGCATCTGCCTCGAATCCATATGCCACATATGACCGAAGCACCTCAGGTGTCTCAACAAAATATGCAGTCCACTGCATACATTCCAGTTCGGTGCAACAGTTCCGTGCCCGCAACTCTGTCGCACAAACAAATGCGTAGAATCCGTCGAAAACACTGTTGATGGAACCGCTTGAGATATCGCAAATCCCGCCGATACATAGACCACGTTTGACTGCCGCATAGAAGAATAACCAGCATCAGGAATTTATACACCATCAGTTTCGCGCAAACAGTAAGCTGGTGGTTGTTCCACACCCAGTGGTTAAGCCTCCCGAATGCGCCGCTGCATTCGAGACGCAAGTAAGAAGCTCGTTGTGTAGCAGCTGGTCATTCCACATCACACTCCCAAGGTAGCAGGAGCGAGTGGTCGTTGTTAATACCGATACTAAAACTAATACTGATAACCATCATCATCATGCTAATCATGATCATGATCATGATCCTCCTCCTCCTCCTCCTCATCATCATCATCATCATCAACATCATCATCATCCTCATCCTCATCCACATCCTCATCATCATCATCATCTTCATCATTCTCATGAGTGCACGTTAGCTGAGGTTGAGAAACACACCTCAACTAATATCCCGCTATACAATAATTGAGGGACTTAAAGTGCACACTGGAGCAATATTTGATATCTTTATTATGCCTTTTCCGTGAGATCGGTGTTGGAGGAGAATCGAAAGGGAGGGGATGGACAAGGAAACTCACAACACGACCACGCTCTTTACCATATCAGCAGGCGTGTCCAAACAAACGTGTTCATCGTCCTTAGTACCCCAACCAGACAGCCGAGATGCACTAACCGACGCCAGTTTCGGAGTGAGGGTTTTTATTTTTCGCGATCAAATCATCGCCTGGCCTCCCTTCCTCCTCTTCGAACAGCCCTCCCGTTGCGCGAACAAGGCAAGTCGGGGGAGTCGGTGTGCTCGCATGCGCAACACGTGGCCCAGCCATCGGAGCCTGGTGCGTGATATAATGGTGCTGAGCGGTTCACTCGCTCTTCCTGCACCAAATACGTGAAGCCGAACACGCTCATTACTCACGCGGTGCTCCCACCAGACATGAGCTAAGCTGCGAAGGCAGCGATGATCGAATGTGACGAGCCTCATTATGTCTGTCGACCTGATCGGCCAGGTTTCACAACCGTATGAGAGGGTTGAACGGACGGCTGCGTTATAAACTCTGCCCTTCAGAGCGAGAGTAATGTCGCGTCTGCGTCACAGGTGGCAGAGATCGGCAAATTCACCACGAGCTTTTGCTATACGGTTCGTAAGCTCATATTCGATCCCACGGTCGCTACTATAGCTGCCCAGGTAATTGAATTCCTGAACGACATCCAGCTAATCACCATAAAAGCGTGAGCGCAGGGGTGGGTCTCTGCCAACCTTGGCGAAGAACTTCGCATTTTGATGGAGCAAAGCATGGCCAAAATAGACTGACAGCCATTGCTAATCGGTCCAGTGCTGCTTGGCATGTTTGGGAGCTGTCACAGATGAGGACAAAATCGTCCGCGTACTCCAAGTCAACAAGTCGCTCACCAGGAAGTAGCTCCACACATTCTAGGTCGTATCCAGCGAAAGCTGCTTCCATGACTTTATCAATAGCGAAGTTGAAGAGAAAAAGCGACAGCGGGCAACCTTGTCTCACACCATTGATGATACTGAAGGGCGGCGACAGTTTGCCATAAACCCTCACTCTGCCCGAACTATGCGCATACAGCACTTTGATAATGTTTACGTATTTATCAAGCACACCTTTCCGCAGCAAGCAGTCCCAGAAAGCACATCGATCGACTGAGCCGAAGGCTATTCTTATGTCAAGAAACACGACAACGGTGAGGCGCCAATAAACATGGCGGTGCTCCAACAATTGAAGTAAGATGGACATTTGGTGGATGTAGTCCCGACCTCAAACGAAACCCGGCTGGCTCTTCACGAAGCTGGCTTTCACGAGTGTCAGTCAGTCTGTGGAGAATGACGGATGCAAAGAATTTAGTGGCAAATGGAATCAGACTGCTTTATGTTTGCCGCATTCTGAACCGGAGCCTCTTTTGAAAAGTTGGACAATGATGGAAATGCTCCAGTCTGTCGGGACAGTCTCCTGCTGCCAACGTTTTAGTATCAACCCGTGAAATAATCTATTAGAGCAGCTCCCCAGAATTTGAAGAGGACTGGGCCTGATTTCTAATACTTCAGCACCAATGCCGATTCGCAGCACCAATGAAGATTGCACCACCGGTGAAGGCTGATAGAGACAGACAGTTTTGCTTGTGTTGATGGTGAGCCCGAATTTGGCCGCTCTCGAAGCCAGAGCCGAAGTCAGGTGATGCAACTCATCTGCCTTGCGTGCACACAACTCACCGTAGTCAACAAACAACATACAGGTAGTGGTTTCACAGAGTAGGGTTCGCGCACCGGAACGATGGATGTTCGGAAATCTATCATCAATATAGTGCACCATACGAACACCGTAAGCACAAGCGGCGTCAAAAGCACAGGACATCGTTGTATAAAGTTTATTATTAAATAGGGCAGGAGCTAAGACAGCCTTGCCGATACAACAGAGATAACTGCATGGGCTTCCGTGGTCTGTTCACTCAGCTGCACCCTCGCCTGCATACGACTGTGCAGACATTCAATGAAACTTACAAACTTACTCGGACAACCATACTTACCCAACACCAGCCACAATGCCTCGTATCAAATGTAGGTGAAATCAACAAAAAGGGAGCACAACCGTTAGTGTCATTGTCTACACTTCTGCTGGAACTGACGAGTCGCAAACCCCATATCAATGGTGCTGCGACCCGAACGGAATCCACATTGCTCTTTCGCCACGTGAGGTTCCACAACCTGATGGACAATGCGATTGAGCAGGATTCGGGCAATAATGTTGCCCAAACAACTCAGCAAGTTGATGCCACGAAAATAAGTGCAAGATTGCTTGCTATGTTTGGCCTTGTACTGTGGTAACACAAGCGCATCCTTCAGCTCAGGAGGGACTCCCTCCTTAATCAACACGCGCTGCATCAACTAGTGCAGCGCAGTCCCAACCGCAGGTCCGCAGTGCTTCAGTACTTCAGGCACGATCCCGTTGGCACCGGCACGTTTGCCGTTTCGCAGCTGAGTAAGTGCTCACCAAACCTCATCCATTCAAACTGGGCCAGTCGATCTCGGAACGGTTGTTCAAGAGACAGTCAAAGTGCTTTCAGCAGATCTGCATTAGGAGTGCACCCTGCTTGCAGGTAGCACTTGAACTACCATCGATCAACTTCCTTAGCTCTCACCTCGGTCCACACACCGTCTTTTAGTAGTGAAAAATTCCTTTTGTTGGCGGCTTTAGGTCTAGCATTCTAGCTGCTTCGCCTACTACGTCCAACATGCATTTTTAATGCGACGGAATTCTCAGACCAGTCTCCGTCGTAGTTTACGAAATTGAACCTTCCTCCCCAAGTCACTGTGGTCGGCCAAATGTGCAGCAAATGCCGTATTCTTCTCCGACATCAATGCACCAATCGTCGCATTGTTCTCATCAACGAAATCAGGCTGCTTACAGTTTGCGTGCCTGATTGTCTCCTGGACAGCAGCTGTCACCTGGTTGCGAATGTAGCGTTACAGGTCGACCACTGTAGCTATGCATTCCACACCACACAGGCGTGCACAGTATATAGGAAAAAAGTAGATTTCCGCAAGTTCACGGCACTAGAGCAAAACATAGATTTGCAAAAATATAAGTACCGTTTATTTCACACCAATTTGTGATCTTTGCCGCACTCAGCTCCACGCAGTACTCGTGTCATGCGCACTCCACGCATGGCGCGCTGACGTACGATGTCATAGCCGAGCAGGTGAGCGTGACCACTCTGTGGGTGCACCCAAATTGCTGTTACTCGCACGCAGTGCAAGCCTTGTGTTCGTGCTCGTCAAGCCGTGCGTGGCACACAGTGTGAGCAGCTTACCACCGTTTGAATTCGCTGAACTAATGCCAAGCGGACCAATGGCATCTGTCCACACCGATGCAACACAAGCAACGCGCGCGTTGTAATTACTTATCCGAAATAGTCGGTCACTCTTCGGTACAGGCCATATCACGGAGGATAGCCGAGTGTAGGATTTCTCACGCGTGTCATCAGGATAACACATGCTCGGACTGTACGTACTTCCTCTTCCGAGTTGTAGGCGAACAGTCATGTCTCGTGCGCTGATGCCTGTTTGATCACCCACCAGCTGGCCATTTAATCGATCGGATAGTGCAAAGCTGACCCCATGTTCACGTGGTGCTGAGGTAGCGTTTCCCACCCAGTAGAAGTTATAGCTGGCACCAGCCTCATGCAAACATGCTCAGCGAGCCGGGTCTCGCTGGGCCGCGCAATATCCATGTTGTAGCGCTCCAGTTCCATCGCTACCAGTGCATAGCGTCGCTCGGGGCGTTCACTCGAACTTCAGTCCAGTTGTGTGCGACCGTTCCAGCACCCTATGCTGAGTGCTTTACGCGTAGGCATGCCATTGCAATGATGGGCAATCGCGCGCGTCGTGGCGGTTGTGCTTCGGAGGTTTGTTTGCGTAACTCGGCCCGGAGCATATGGCTTAATAAAATTATCACAAGCCAGTGGTAATCTGGGGTTTTGCTTGACCGACTATACCAGGAGCCTTTGGCTCAATAGCCTAACCCACAAGGCAATGAGGAACAGCTCAAGCTCAGGAGTGTGATTGCAGAGACCCATTGTGATCTGTTTGAGCTACGTCACATACAGCTTTTGAAGATATGGAACGATTCATATATGTTTTGCTACCGAAGTAAGATACGTAGCTGCGACCGCGACTATACGCAGGAGGGTTGTGGCAGTCACGCTACCAGTTTGCCCAAGGGCTGCCTGGCTTGAGGCGGGCAGTAGAAAACTATTGAGCACCCGGAGGTGTCCTTCCAGTGTTAGAGACAATGCGTGACCCTCGTGTTCTAAGCCAATCGAGGTTTGCGCTTATAATCCGTGGACCTGTTGCCTCACATGGCTAGGTTTTACGGGAAAAGGGCCATCAGCCTAACATCCGAAGAGTATAAGGGTGTGGATTAAGATACTTGCAGAGCGTCCGCAACTGACAGTAGAACAACTCCGGTCGTCAGCCAAAGCCTTTGAGAACATTTTCCACCCGAAAGGCAGTGAGTTTAGCACCTGTTCAGTTCACTGACTCATGCAGATTGGTGTTACGGCTCTTAGCCAGAAGAAATGCTAACGCAACTTCCACCCATCGATGGCCACGAGGAGGCGTCCAGGACATGAGCCCATGGCAACACGTTGGCAGCAGTGGGCAGACCATCTGTCAGGTTGTAGCCACCATAAGCCACAGAGCACCATAGGCTCACTTGCGATATATATATATATATATATATATATATATATATATACGCGGAGGCTGATGGTGCATTCATACTGCTTCTTCACCGCAGTTGGGCGAAATCAAGGCACACTTAATCTGAGTCTTTTAACCTGGATTAATTTCAGTTCACTTTACTTGGTTTTGTCTACCTACATGAATTAATTTCAATTAACTTGCACAAGTTGCTTACGCTTATTGTGGTTGTTTGTTAACCTGGTCGCGTTGGTAGCATTTTTGGATAACGAGTGAACCCTTTGTATTTATTGCGGATTGGTTGCTAATCAACTTACACTATTTGCTAAGTTAACAAAGAGTTATGCTGGCATAGCCGTATGCTTTAACTGATATATTTCATTAGATAATGTCAATTCAAGTGATTGGCCGTTACTTGACATTCCATGTGTGGTTGCCCTTGTTGTGCATGTTGACATGGTGTCTACCTGTCTACTACCCACTACCTCGTCCGTATTGACTCCCAAACTCAGATAGTCATTGCTGGAGGGGATGCGGTGCACGCTCCATGTGGCCGTACTAGGCTCGAACAGCGATTCCATGCACTCAGTGTTGAGGGGATTACGGTGGAGCCACCGCCTTGTGTGCACTTGATTCCGCAAATACAGCGTGCTTGTGTTTGCCTGTGAACGAGTGTTGGCCGGCTCCGTTGATGATACATGGCTCCTATCCACATGCCTCCTAGTCTTATTCCTTCGGGTTTACACTGGATGTGGAGTGTGAGTGGTGCAGCGCAATCCACTCCTGGTTCCTCTGTAGGCGCAGGCGTCCTGTGGCTGGCCACAGTGACAGTCAAATGCGAAACCGGATGCCACTAATCATACGAATTACAATGCTAAATGTGAGTCATTAAAGTAGAGGCAACTTTTTAGTCTGGCATAACTTGTTCTTGTATCGTATGTATTAAACCTCTGGATTGATGGTTCTTTATTACGATTAATAACCCAACTTTTTCTTAAATATCTTCGTCTGTTTGTAAGTAGCAAACGCTAACAGTCGGTGAACATTTTAGCGGTGCTAAGCAAATTTTACTTTACGGCATATGCGTTTGTTTAACACCGGAAACCTTTTTTCAGAGTAAATACAGTGAGTTAGTTGTGTCACTGGCCTTGCTGCTTCGCGTGCTGTTGCATTTGCTGCCTGATCAATGGACCGGCTGGATTTGTCGATTTCTTAGATGAAACCAAAGAAAGGTTGATAAAATATTAATTACAAAGCATTGTTTTAAGCCAGGCAGCTCAATGGACTTTGAATTTTGTCGTGAGATATGTTCCCTTGAATTCATTCAGGAACCAATTGGCCACTTGTAATGGGAAGCACTGAGACCAAAATAATGAGGCATATGTCGATCAACATTCACTGTCGAATTGGGTGCGTAATTTGGATACGTGCCTTCTCATACACCTGTATTTAGCACAGTAAGATTTTGGTTGCGATGCCATTTCTTAAGTCCCATAGGTTTAGACTACAACCATGATAATAGAAAACAGTCACTGTAAATTAAGGCAGCTTAATGGCCAGTTGGAAAGTTTAATTGCATTTAATATATCCTTGTGAACCACACGCTTTTTATGCTTATTTGTTCTAGGTTGCAATTAACTTTTAATATTTCAATATCTCGAATTGTTAACGGGACCCATTAAAACTACCTAATTTTGTAGATTTATTAAATACAAAGATTTCGTGGAGAGCGAATCTTAGCCATATTACAAACTTACACAAAATCGATTTGGATGCTGTACTTTAATAATTTATCCATCATCGTCTTTGATATCGCTGATATACGACATGAACATTAGGTGAACAACGGTGTTTGTTTTAATTAGTAAATTTATGGTTTACTTGTAGACAAAAAATTATTTTACAATCCTTCTGCTACTCTGGTTAATTTATTCGAGTTGTGTGCATGCCGTGTGATCATGACCGGTTTTAATGTGGCTACGGTCTTAACATTCTCAGTAGTCATAGGGTTCTAAATTTTATCTACATTCCCCATATATCTGGTTAAATCTTCATCCACAACAGTCTAGCGCTAGACTAATACATATGCTGCGGTTAAGTTCTTGAATGTCGAAATACCAGGGACATTCTATATGTTGATTATCTTCCAGTGCATGATAAATTTTTTGAACCCAAATATATAGGTGGCTGTTTGTTCACTTATCTACTTATTTTTTTATATCTATGATTACTCAATCAAAGAATTGCATTGATTAAGTTTTATCAGTTATTAAAACGTCGCTTGCCAGTTTTACCAGAACACATGATTACCAAACATTTTCAACTTCGTGGCAAATTTTGTTCTACCTTGAATATTTTGCTGTGTTAATGACCGCTGTTGCCATCTACCACATAACATACGTCCATTCCTGTTACTTTGTCACCGGAAAATCTGAACTCGTTGACACAGTGCTTGTCGTAATGTTGATATTCGTTGGATTGCAACACCGTGAGAAGGAGGCTCGTAGCTGAAAACTTCCGATAAAACTTTGTGAATTCCAGTAGCTTAATAACAGGAACTAGTGCGGTCGTTTCTATGAAATTATCATGTTCCTGTTTCTCATTCAAATCGTCAGAGGTGGTTTCCAATAATAGGCCGAATTCAACTTTTACTGTCCGTGTTCTGTAAAATGTTTTCAGTCAGAATAGAGTACCTTTAGTTATTGTGAACGGCATGACTCTGCGTCTTATATTATGAACTGGTCAAGGATTATTGGATGCCAACAAGTAGCCACAGCTCCCCGACGTCATTGCTCTTGCGATTTAACTGAAACACTATAGTCACGTCAAAAGAAGCAAACATTTCATGCATTCCCGCATCATACAAGGTAATTGATTGAATTTTCGTATGTTCTTACTTTGGTGTGACATCTACGTACATTCATCCACAGCTAAGACACCAGCTGAACTGTACAATTCCAGAGCTCAGCAATCCAACACGGTTCGATTGAGTACCACTGAAACTAATTACGTATTTAGATGCGATGGTTTTTCAACCAACCACAAGCACTGTGAGATGACGCTATCCTTTTGTGCCTGCTTATCAATCAAGAAAATATGCAACCTTGGAACATAAACAAACGGTGATCCTAGTTAGTAAAACCCATGGTCATCACCGTAGACTTACAGCCACTGTCGGCTGCTTTTGAATGCAAAGAAGTGGTCGTTCGCGATCAATAACGATAACCTCCAATAGCCTAAAGATTTGGGGCCGCTGCTTGCGCATTAGGACTGGGAACGACTCATCAGGATTTTCTCGGTGACAAACAGCAAGTGTCTGGTGACTGCTGAGGTAGCTCGGTTTCACGAGTCAAGTGATTCTGTTGTCACAGATTCTATGCGGCTGCTTAGTCATTTTTAGTATTTTCATTGATTCTGACACCTTGACTTAGGTCAGTGCCCACTATGTAGCTATGGAGACAGCTACAGTTAAAGTTATATAGACAGTAGGACATACACTGCTTTGTCATCGGTGTCTTAATAGAACACGTTACATATATCTAGTCGACATGAACAGCCGCAATGCAGCTGTGTTGTACTCTCTTTTTAGTGAGGCACTTATACCTTTCTCGGTGATTAAGTTTTCACCTAAAATATATTGCTCAATGAAAATGGCATGCTTTAACACTGTTAGCATGCGTTCTTGCTTGTTCGTTTCATAGGGGAGCTCATTAAACTTTAACAGATAACCTTTGGTTGGGAGCGTGTTGGAAAGCAATTTCCTTACTACTTTTATAGTGTCTGGGATGCAGATCATCTTGGCCCTATAGAAGAGTGTCCGAAAAAGAGAGCACCTGTTTGGAATGCAGAGAAACTCGTAAAATGCAAACACTGGCCACTGCAGGTCGGTTTTGTAGACAGACCCTCGGATGGAATCATTTGGCGATCGTGTACTCAGCACGTCTAGATACAGGAGGCATTTATCATGCTCATTATCACGCGTCACCATCACTGTCTCGTGAACATGCTGTGCGGCCGCAATTTAACTCGGTTCTTGCTTTTCCCTCTGTGGTCACTGTAATTCTCCCACCTAATATTATGCGTGCGCTCGTTGGAACCAATTTGACAGTTTTATTCAGTGCCTCCCAGCTCTTGCATCTAACCTGTGTGGATAATACTCTTGCTCTAGTTCGCATTTCTTGGCATATCCTTTACCGAGTTCTACGTGCGTTCCTACATCAAACCGGTTTTTCAGGAAAGATTTTGGTCTCATGCACAAGAAGAAGCTTAGGACTCCCAAATTACGCAGCAACTATCCCTGCATGTTGCAGCAAAACAAAGTTACAGTCATTTTGCTTCGCTCATCAACTGAACACCCATAGGGATGCTTATCAGCGCTCCACTTGCATCGGCGCTTAAGGCAGGTTGATCAACACAATCAACCGCTTTATGTGGGTGTGTATGTATACAACTGCGAGTCCTTTGATCGCTGAACCAGACAGTCTGCGCTTTACGACCTCTAGCTGTCTCAACCGACTGACATTGGTGCGGGTAAATAACTCTCAATTCGTGTGCTACCTTGGACGTGTTTGTCCGTCACGCCTGGCGCACAGAACACTCATCAAGCTGAGCGCTCAGATTGGCCTTAATGCAAACGATGAAAGGACGGCTGGCATTTCAACGGTTCAACGTCGCCTATGTTGCGCAGACAATTGCAGTAAAGTCCTTAAGATTGGTGTAACCTGTTCTAGCTGCATTATATCATACTGTCATTAAGGTGTAGGCAAATCCGTCCAAGAAGTGAGACAGCCAAACAAAATTGTTGAGACAATATGCTTTTACCCAACACTTCAAGTTTTTCCAGTTGTCAACTGTTTATCTTTGCTCATGAAAAGTGCGATAGAATGACTGAGATAATCGCGCATTTTGTAAATGCTAAGATCGATCCCACGGAGGTAAATATGGCCACGCTGTACCTCAACCAGCCAAAGCAAGCTCCGAATCTAAGCCCAAGAAGAGAGCTAGGCGGTCCAACATCACTGGAGCGTCTGTGACACTAAATCCACTGGGGCACCTCACTCCCATAAGCGGAGAAGCCTCAAGCATGCCTGCTTTTACTCCTGCATCCATAGGCGCTTCACCTGGATATTCAGCCATGACACTGACAGCTCAGAGCCTCGACCAACACATCCGGAGTGACACAAGTAGGTCCATTTTCTGTACCGAGCACGCGTGGAGCAACCCAGCTTTCCACGTCAACTTCAGTGGTGCCTTCTAAACAGCCGAAGTTGCCATCAACTCTATAAAACCAAAACTCGCTAGCCAAAACCACGCTGCACATGGATGTGTCCAAATCCAAATCCGGCACAATAAAAGACAAGTTGCAAGACGATCGCAACCAGTTGAGTTGCATTTGCGATGTGATTGGTATTTGGGTTGAGCCGGCACTATTGTAAAGCGTAGCTCGTCACCCGACCTCAATGAACACTGGTGAACCTCGAATCCTTCGAGTTAAACTAGACTCAGCACATGAGACAGAGGCTGTCCTGCTCTCAGCAGTTCGTCTTCGCAACTTGCCGAGCGGAGTGCGCATATTACCCGATCTCCCTTGAAAAGATCGCCCAAAAGAAGCAGGTGACCAACGCACCATTCCTGGTAGTGGTAGCAAGAAAACCATATTTGTTCATGGTGTTCCCGCGCTTCTGGATTCTTCTGATCACGATGCGCAAACACAAGCCGAGAGCAGTAGTGCTACATTCGTGATGTACCCTCTCTGGACCATGTTATTCCCAAAGCCTTGAAGAGAGTTCTTTCGGCATCTAGCTACAACGGCTGCGGTCCAAGACTAACAAAAGTAGTATTCCACTGCGAGGGAATGACGCAACTTCTCTTGCATAACTGGTCAAAGTTTTGAGCCAGGTTGCCAACCGATCTCCGACTGAATGAAGCAGGCAAGCGACCAACAGTCGTATGAGCTTCGATGGAACTTGCAAACGCTGTAAATTCTTTATCTGCACATTTCTGCGGAGAGACCAACACAACAACATCAACGGAGCATAACAGGACAGCGCGCAGAAAGCGTGGAACTTCTGTTCAGGAACGCTCAACAATGCCATCCAACTTGACTGAAATTTATAAACCGAAAAACAATTAAGGTCCGGCCACCTAACGGTCAGCTTAAAAACAAACACAATGTTGACATCTAGCAACACACCCCTAAAAACGAAAACACTATCCTGTATGTCCACAAAAGCCCAAGGTCTTCTAAGTAACTTGTCCAAACTTAGAGAACTCCAAACTTCACAACAGTGGAACCTCGACATTATTACAGAGACCTGGTTAAACCTTGAGATAACCGATTCTGTGATCAATTTACCCGGTATATCTCTGCTTCGTAACCATAGAAACGGAAGAGGTGGTGGTGTGATTCGTTATTATAATTTAAACATCCGATGTGAACTTACCGATCGCCCAGAAATCCGTGCTCCAGTTTCGCTTTGGTGCTTTGGTTACGAAACAAGGACACATGTCTACCAGCCGTAATTTACCACCAACCAAACTCTGAGTCGAAAATGGTCTCCAAACTGAACCACGACTTTCAGTTTGCTTCGAACAAGTCTTACACCCACATTCTTATCACTGGAGACTTCAATGTGCATGACATGGAAACACCAGCAACCGATAGTATGCAGTTCAAAGCCTGCTTGCAAGAGCTAATTGCTAGCCACCTTCGGTACAACCAAGTAACCTTTCCCACCAGATTTCGAACTGCTAACAAGCCGTCGATACTCGATCTCTTGCTCACTAACGAAGAACTCATGGTGGATGGAATGGTTATAAGCACACCACTGGGTCACAGTGAGCATTTTACTCTACGCTTTGACTATATATGTTATGCGGAATATGCTAAAATAGAGGATGATAAAGGGCATACTGTCACACACTATAACTTGTTGTCTACGCTTGCTAAGGATACATCTTGGACATCCTAACCGAATGCTCCCCAGATGTTGCCTGGGAAACGTTCACAAGGACAGTTGGCATACTGGTAGCGCACGCATCGGAACAGAAGTCCTTCCAAGCTAAAAAATTATACATTGCTCTTGAGGAGCCGAACTTGTAAATATATGTCCACGAGGGAGTTGGCATGGCAAGCTTACAAGGACTACCCGAATGCCGAAACCTGGACTGCATACGTAACACATTGTAACTTCTGTGTGAAACTGATCTGCGAGGACAATGTCACGCATCACCAGGAGTTAATGAAGCGAATCTGCACAAACCTCAAAATCCTGTACAACCACGTTAACGGCCTTCGAAAGGTAAAGGCTGGGATTTCAGCACTAGTCACGGCTGATGGATGCACGCGATCAGCAATGGAAGCAGCCGATCTCTTACGTCTTCATTACTCCCAAACTTTCCAGCAAGTAACGTGCCCAAATATTCTCCTCGTTTCTAGTACTCCACCGTCGGGTTTATACAACATCACCTTCACTGCGGAAGCTGTGTTGAAGAAGCTGTTCTCCTTGCGTATCCGCAATCCTTCTGTAGTCGGCAACATCCGACAAAAGGCACAGCAGGCGGTAGCTAGTGATCTAGCAGAACTACTGGCTATTTTCTATCAGCGATGTCTAGAAGAGAACCATATTCCACCAGTATGGGAGCGAGGGATTATCACGCCTATCGATAAAGGATGTAGCCGCACTGAACCTACTAACTACGGTCCAATAAGTCTAATTCATGTGCTACCCAAACTTATGGAATCAATCATCCCAGATGCGCTGAAGCAGTATCTGGAAAACCACAATTTAATAGCCCCAAAGCAACATGACTTTCGTCAAAAGCGTTCGTGTACTACTAAACTTTTAATTGCACGTGATGGCTGGACTGAAGCCATTGATGATGGAGCAATGGTCTATGTCATCTACCTGGACTTCACAATGCACTTGATAGCTTAGACCATCAAATTCTCTGTCAGAAGATGCGAAACTACGGCATTAGCGACCCAATCCTGAGTTGGATGGGCAATTTGCTACAACGAACAAGGGCTAGAAGTGAGAGCACGAGAATCATTGTCCGATGCAATTGATATGGTGTGTGGTGCACCACAACGCTCCGTGCTTGGACCTGGTCTACTTTTGGTGTTCCTTAACCATTTGGCGAGATCAGTTGTTTCCGATTTCCTATTTTTGCGGACGGTATCAAGATATGGCGAATGCTCAGAGGACCGGACTATGACGAAGTACTCAAGTGCGATATTAACACCATGTCGAACCGGTCAGTTCAAAAAGCCCTACTTTTTAAGGTAGACAAATGTCGCGTTGTGCAATTACGCCATAGACATGACTACAGATATTTGCTTAGGACACACGGATTGCCGACCACCTCCCAAGATCGTGACTTAGGTGTGCTAGTATAGGGCAACCTAAACTGTTCAAAACAGGCTGAGGTAGCTAGGGAAAGAGACAAAGAGCAGGCCGGCATGGTGCGAAGGGCATTCGGAAGGTTTGAGCAGCAATCTTCCCAAAGATGCACAATTACTTCGTGCGCCCAAATGTTGTATACGCTATCCAAACTAGGCAACCTTGGTTGAAATGGAACCTAGAGACGTTAGAGGCACGACAACGAAGAGCAACAAAGAATGTCAAGCACCTGCACTTTCACTCTTGGCACCGAAGGCTGAATTTTCAGCGGACGCTACCGAAGTCTGCGCGGCGATCTCATATTAGCGTACCAAATACTGAGCAACCGAATATGTATGCCGCCAACCGCTAAAAATTTAACCCTAACACGCAGCTCAGGGGTAGCTGTTTGAAATATAGGGAACAATATAGCCGTCTAGAGTGTCGACGTAATTACTTTTCCCTTCGGCTTTGCCAACCCTGGAACGCACTACCAGAATCAGTTGTATCCTTCTCTACAGTGGACGTTTTCAAAAAGTGAGTAGATGTTAATCTTAGCTCCCAGCACTTTGTTACCTAAACTACACTATTGTGGATTACGCCAATCATGCATTTCTACACAATTTATGTATCAAATGGACCCAAGTGAGCGACCATATTTTACATTTCTCACGCCTTAAATAAACGACCAATGCACCCCAGTGTATTTCTGAACGTTAACACGACTATTTTATTTCATACTGATGTTATTTATTGAAGTATTCATCTCGGAAGACGCTCGGTAGATAATCCACATATATTTTGATTCCATCGTATTCACCATAACCATCCTACGGGACATGCCAAGCAGTTGATTTTATCCCGTGCTAAATCATTGTTCTATCATTGCTCATTGTTCATTTTGTTGCGTTTTACTATCTGTGATCATCATTTGTCTACATTCCAATGTTGCATGATTTTTGTGATTGATAGCAATGCACAAAATGACAGCGTCATCTCAGAATCGACGTATTCTGAATTTCATGTTCGGAATCATAAAGGGAAATGCTTGTTTCACAATAATTGGATTGAATGATACTGCTACAGGCATCTCCGGTTCACGGTGCAGTTTACTGAAGGGCGTGGGTTTGTTTATTGTGTCACTGAATGGAAAACTTTGCTTGGTATAATATTCGTGAATCGTCTATCCTAAAGGATTTAACTGTCTTCAAGCTCGCTTTGGCAATCCCTGTTTCGATCATAAGCCATCAGTAAACCTATAGATATCGATGTTGGGAACAGGGATCGCAACGTGCGACACAGGAAGGCATTCTCAGAGTGATCGTGCAGGATAATCTTGGATGCTCGAAACGGTTGAAATACCGTCGATAAAAACCGGTCAGCGAATTGGTTTCCTACAGTAGGTGTTCGAGAAGCTTGAGCGGCCTTTCTTTCATCAAATTCTGAAAGCCCGCATAAGATCTCATTTGGAATACGCCATCTAAGCCCGACTTCTCTGGCATAAAACGATTTTTGGAGCGCTTGTAAGCCAGGAACGCAGAGTTATCAATATCACTAGGCGATTGTTTCGCCTTACTTGTGAACTCAGACCGCAAGCCTCAGGTTTGTATAGCAGTGTGCATTGGTGTTTGGAGGGACACCTCATCACCGTGCCCCCGATGACTGACGCCGCAATCTGTAGCAAATCAGCCGCAATACAAACCTGAGGAGCCGACATCCAACATTTGCTTAACACTACATCATACTTGATTGCCAACGAAATCGCCAATTTTCTCGGGCGTTCCAAATATGGAATTCCATTCGAATAAACGTTATATTGCCAAAACATTAATGTTTCCCATAAGATGTTTTGACGAACTATATCCCATTTGAAGTACAAGAAAAAGTTCTGACCACTAGACGACCAGATAATGCGAGAAAAGCAGTGTGCTCAGCAGACTCTTGCGTAAAGAAGTGTGAAAACCTGCACTAATGCTAATGTGAATAGCACTCGTTTTGCCATATTGCTTTAAGAGCTTCAGTGAACACCCTACAAGATTAGCCAGTTACTCGCTATCATAACCGTTGTAGAATATTGCTGATTGTTTGGAATAGGAAACAAAGATAGTCAAGGAGAATCTAATAATAGGCAAAATGTAGTGTTTGCTTCACCCAAGGAACCATAATGCAAATGGTCTAGCTGTTTGGAACCACTAGGCAGAAAAAGAAAGGGCAAAGAAATTGAGCAACAAAAATCACAGCAAGCCGAAAACACTGCGAGCACCTTCGAAATTGTCAAGCAAACTGACAGAGCTATGGATATCATTGGTATTACTATTAATTCTTAAATTTAAAGGCCGCTTCAGCATAAGCGTTTACTTATCTAATTTCCATGTCGTAGATCATAAAACTTCTGTCTCATTTTCCGGCTCATTTGACCTCTGCAACTTGTTTTACTGCGCATAATTCATGCCACGCAGACCTGCTGCAGGCGATAAAACAAAGTTTACAAGCATAACATTAAATGTTCTCCTTATGTATTGTTTTTACGCCAAAATGAATGGTTTAGCTATTGTTTTAAAATAAAAAGTTTTGGCGCAATCATTTATCTGTGCTTTAATATTCCTACACTAGAGGAGGAGCGAAAAAGCATCTTCATCGGCTAAAAGTCCATCAGACCAAGAGGTCTTTAGACACTGCTATAGAGATTTACCGTGCAACGTGAATCCTTTTAACAATGAGCCCTACTCCAGACAATGATTTAAAATCCGTCTAAGGTAACCGTGTTGAGTGTAGCCATTAACTTTACGAAATATGCAGAAGCAATTACAGCTCTAGAGATTTTGTCAGTTTATTGGTGAGCATTTAGACGCAAAGCAGGTGACCGCAAGTAATGAGCACAGAGGCGAAATTCAAAGGGCAGCGAATCTCCAACGTAAGTCTAATTATAGACTAAGTGGCATAACTCAGCACTTAACTTTGTGGTGTAGGTGCTTACAGCTAGGAAAGTGGGCTGCAGATATCCTAGCTAAAATTGGCAGTCACATGCTATTATCGGAAATAAGCATTCGGGAATATGTGATGCAACGGATCTGTTAAAGCAGCGGAAGAGCGCATTGAGCTTTGTTATGCTACTTCCTATCGCTCACATAGCTCTGATCGGGAAACAACCACAAATTTAGAATGTACATGCCTATCGCTGTCAGGACAAATTGGAAGAAACGGACTTATAATGATGGGGATGGGTCCGGTACACATACTGATTCTGCGTTCGCTTACGGGAAGTGGAGACGTGATCAACCATTGCGAAATGCTGAAGCTGTCGGCAGTTACTCCGACAATGTTGCCGGCAAACAGTCGAAATCTCAAAGGGGACAGGACTTTGTGTCCACACTGCTGATGTTATTCACTTCGTGCTCAATTTTTGTGTGCTAGGTTGGTGTTAGTTTCGAATTGCCTCAATTGCTTCTAGTCTCGTTTATGCAGTAGTTGTGTTACAAATATTCAAGGCGCTCATGTCCATATCTTGCTTTTGATTCACATGCTAACGAAAACGCGTTATGCACAACCCCCTTTACTCACTGCTTTACCGGAGTACTAAACGACCTGATAGATCTGTGCGGATGCGTCGAGTTTGATAATTCCAGTGAACCAATCCCCACCACTTGGAGTTGCACTGCGATCCGGATTTGGACAAGTTAAAGCACCGGCGCTAAATTATGAATGACGTGGTAGTGATTTAAGGGAGCAGAACGAGCTACCCATGAAATGAGCAGATCGCAAATTATGACCGATTTAGTCGACATACATCTCTGAAAGGCAATCGTGACCGACCTTCTAATTTGTGTGGACCCCTGTGTCTAATATGCTTTTCTAGACACGTTGAAATGTAGACAATCTTCAACAAGTACAGCGCCGTGAAAATGTCTTGCATCACCTTAAAAATACACATTTGTTGTGATTTGCTTTGCCCACATTACAGATATGAGAGTTAATATACAAAATCCCGTTCACGGTTGACATTTTCAATATTGCTACACTCACACTGGGGCATCCAAGCAGAGAATTTATACCTCCTATTCTTTAAGACCTTACTGGACACCATCATCTGAAAACTGCATTCTAAATGTGGCGTCAGTTTACATGATGTTGCTCTGGCGAACGTTTCACAGATAAATGTTTATGTGTCAGTTGGTCGCAATTAGACACAGGCAGACAGCCAACACACATCCAGGAAAGCGCTAGACGGCCGTTTCGTCCTATAGGGACTCGTCAGTAGCGCGCACCCACCGAATCCTGCCGGGTTCAAAGCCACGACTTTACACTTGCGAGAAAGCGACTAATGTCACTGAGCCATGGGCGACGACAGCAGACCGCCATGACTGATATCTAACTGCGATATAGCGCGACTCATCCTCCATTGTCTTGCAAGTTATGAATGTGCAGAGGACAGAGATGGCCCCCAGAGCAACGAAACTACAATTTCTGGTTATAATATGTATCCGTTGTTGCCCCTCAAACCGTGACCAGTTACAAAATCAGAAGGCAAACGGCTAATAAAAATTATAAAAGTATGGAAACAATGATATATATAATTAGGTGATTTAGCTAATGTTGGTGCTTAATGGCTGGGACTCCATTTCCGATTGCGGTGCGATTGCGACGATGGCTTCGTCGGGTCCTGAGCACATGAACGTAAGTGTACACGTCCGTTGTCCGGTCGTTCCAGTTGTGTTGTTTGTGCCATAATCGACATCGGTATATCAGAGTGGATGCAAGAGAACTTGCCCAATCAATTGTAAATGTTTAGCACGTCCATTGTTGCACCAGCGTTGGCATGGTTTTCGATCAACTGCTGTTTGGACGTCAGCGTAAATCGCGTGGTGTATAGCACTTAATGTGTGAGTAGTCTTTACCATATAGGTAAATTGAAAGGTGCAGTTTCACAAAAATGAGTGTTTCGAGAGGGATAACGGGACCAAACAAAGCGCAAGTTTTCATTTGGATTTAAATCTGGGCTATGTGCTGTCCGTTCGAGAGTTATCACTACCACTATTTCATCCATTTCACGACCGTCTTTGCATGATAGTATGGCGCATCGTCATCCTGGATAGAATAAGCTTGCCTTTATTGCTTCTGAGCTAATGGTAATATACCGGTATTGAGAAGCTCCACATTTTCGCGTGCAATGACCATGCCATCAGCGAGTTGAAGTCTTTTAACTCAATTGGCGGACATGCAACACTAAATCATGATTTCGTTTTCATAGTTGACAGAAAGCTTGGGACACTGGTTTGTATCCTGCCCCTGGAAACCATCAAACAAATCTGCTGCTCTAATTTCTAAGACTGCGAAAGAGACCCTCACCAATAAATAAAACTATTACAATGGTTCTTGGTCCAACATGAATACTTCCTGGCCAATGCCAGTCTTCGTTTCTTTTCTGTCTCAGGCAACATGGATATCTTCCCTGCCCTTCAGCATCTCAGAACGAGCACCCAAGCAGCGTTCTCTAATTGTTGGAGTGCGCACATCCACAGAACATTTCTCCTTTCATTCCTTCAGCTACTGTAGAGACGCATGCTTCCTGTTACTCAAGGATAGCCACAGCAACACTCGGTCATCTCGGTCTGTTGGCATTTCGGTTCGACCACCGTCGCAATGAGGCTGGACCGTAAAGTGGTGCGATGGTTTGCGTGCCTCAGAGATCCATTTAGTCATGCTGGGTGGTACTATTTTGCACCTTCAGAGTCACTCATACCAGATTGGTCAATGGTTAGAGACCAGACAAACTCAGTCTCCTGGTCCTCCAGGTTGGGGCTTGGAATAAGAGTAGGTCCTTATTCCTCAGGAAGGACTCCTTGTAGACCGCCACCAAACCCGCTGCCTTGCGGTCAGGTTTTGAATCAAACGCTTTGATTGGGAACCCTAATCGTTCTACTGTCTAGGCCTGGACAACCTGACATTATCCTGCCCACACAATACTATGTATCTTTGCTCTGACAATTTCCTTATGCTCTGGCCCCCGCAGAGGATAATCAACGGTGCCCTGCCTGCTACCTCACGCAGGGTGGATAGGGGTTTGGATGCTACTGCTCAAACTTCCCCATCTGATTTCCCCTCGAACCCATTTTCACCCTTATTGTCCCGTACCAGCTTCACTTATAACCCTGGGTTCAACCCCCAATTCTTGGCCCTCCCCACCTTGCTTTGATAGCCGTTTACCTACTAGTTTAAAGTCACATGCAACCGTGGAACGTCAATCCTGCCCTGCCGACAAGCCCAAGTCCAAGCAAGCTGTCAAACCCACTTCGCCGGCTTACATTTGGAGAGCTCGATCCTCCTTTCGATTGGCATGCTTCAATGTACGCACATTGCTACAGATCGGTCAACAGGCAGCACTTGACCGAACATTAGAGAACCCCTCCATCGATACCTGCTGCTTATCGGAGACCCGCCTGCAAGACTCGAGCTCTGTGCTCACTTTGCGATCCACTTCAGGTGACACCAGCAGTAGTTTCTCATTACGTCTATCCGGTGACGATGCAGCACTGGCCAAGCCGGTGTTGGTATTGCCCTGAGTCCTCGGGCTGAAGCTGCTCTGGTTGATTGGAGCCCAAGCAGTAGCCAGATGTGTGCAGTCGGATTGTATGGCTCCTACAAAGCTTGGAAGTCGCGCGGGACTAATAGGTGTCTATTCATCATCGCTGCCTATGCGCCCATAAACGGTAGCGATGGATTGGTAAAAGACGATTTCTATCGCCAACTGAACGAGAACGTTTGCCACAGAAGAAGCACGGACACTGTAGTGCTGGCTGGGAATATGAACGCTCATGTCGGAATATTGTCCACTGATGAACTGTATCTGGGCGGCCAACACAGTGTAGGCTCCCTTAATGATAACGATGAGCGCTTACTCCATTTGTGTGAAGATGCGCGCTTATTTGTTAAGAGCACTAATTTTCGACACAACACCCGCCGGAGAGTGACTCGGCGCACACCAGCCTCGAATCAGCTATGGACGCAAATCGATCACATTGCGATCAGTCATCGTTGGAGAGGCTGCGTTCAGTACTGTCGCTCGATATGAAGCACATGTGTTGACACCGACCATGCACTTGTATGTGCTGACCTACGGACGCGTTTTGGCGGACGCCCACGATGACGCTGTAAGCACATTGACACCAACCAACTGACGAAACTAGCTGTGCTGAATGTCTATCAAAGTACGCTGACATACGAGTTGAGTAAGTGCTCGCTGGAAACAATTGAAACTCACTGGTCTCATATTCCTCAGACCTTACTAGCAGCAAGCAAATCCTCATGTAGTAAGTCTAATATCCAACATGGACGTTGGGTATTATCGCAGTCGCTGGAACTTATCCATACTTGCAGGTACATTCCGGCTAGAAGCAAAGACAATGAGACTCGCATAGACATCAGGGCAAAACTCAGTGCTCACCTGAAGGGAGACCGCGAATCCTGGTGGTCTCATCGTGCGTCAGGGATGAAAATGGCTGCTGTTCTTGGTAACCATCTAAAGTTATTCCGTCTGATACGGGAAACTGGCAGCAGGAGACCTGGTGTTAGTGAAACTGTTTTGTGACGATAGTGGAAAGCCTATCAACAACTTGTCAAAACGCTTGGAGCGTTGGGCTGAACACTTTGAAAGGAAATTTAATCAGTCAGAACTGTCAGATTGCTCGCCGGCTATTAACCGCTCTGCCCATGGGCTGTTCTTTTTGGATCCTCCTTTTCGCTCAGACATCTA
>CALYDF020000659.1:0-30066 GCA_944474145.2 Dicrocoelium dendriticum | reverse complement strand
GCTCCGGAAAATGTGTCACCACTACTCTAAGAAGCATGAGTTCCATATCCTTGTTCGTATGAACAATGTCATAAACAACTGGAAGCACGCCCAGGTGATGGTTAAGTTGGCTGAAGAGCGCGCTGCCTGTAATGGAAAAATAAAACCAAGTCCCTCAATCAGCTTTTGGAATATAGAAACAATCGCACAGCAGAATCCATCACCTCTCTAAGACTCTCTGATGAGTCCGTAATTAGCGATCCGAAGGAAATATCTGAGATTCTCAAGAGCCACTTCTGCGATTGCTTCACTGACATCAACCTGATCTTGCCAACTGCTGTGCCCAAACTTACCCACGACTCGCTAGACATAATTACCTTCCACCTACGTTCTATAACCCGAGTAATTAGATCACTTAGGCTGTCACTACACCTTGGCCCTGATGGTCTCCCACTTGCACCGCAGGTACTCGGCGGCCAGGACATTCCTGTTCCACTTCTTACCTTTTAAACATTCTCGCTGAAATTCGGCGTGTATCCAAACACATGGAAGCATTCCATAGTTATTCCTAGACATAAACATGGTAGCTGTCAAAACATAGAAACATAAGAACAGTGACACCAACCATGCGGACGCACTTTAACTCGGCTCTCGCTTTGCCCTCTGTGGCCACTCTAATTCTCCCGACACAATATCGTGCGTGCGCTCGTTCAAACCAGTTCGACGAGCTCTACTCAGTGCTTTCCAACTTTTGGATCTAACCGGTGTGGATTATACTCTTTCTCCAGTTCCTAGTTTTCGGCATATTCTTTGCCGAATTCCACTTGTGTAACTACATCAAACCGAATTTTCGGAAAAGGTTTTGGTCTCATTAGGTAGAAGAAGCTGAGGGCTCCCAAACTACGCGGCAAGCATCCCTGCAAGTTGCAGCATAACAAAGTTACAACCCTTTTGCTCCGCTCATCAACTGATCAGCTCTAGGGACGATTATCAGCGCTCCACCTGTATCGTCGCTAAAGGCAGGCTGATTAACACACGCTTTGTGTGGGTGTTGTTCCACTGCGAGTCGATTGATCGCTGAACCCGACAGTCTGCGCGTTACGACCTCCACCTGCCTCTACCACCTGACCGTGGTGCGGTTGAACAGCTCCCAATGTGTGTGCGTGTTCTGACCTGTTCGTGCGTCACCCCTTTCGCAAAGAACACTCATCAAGGTGATCGCTTTGAGAGACCTTGCTGTAAACAGTAAGAGGACGACTAACATTCCAATGGTTCCACGTCGCCTATGTTGCGCGAACAATTGCAGTAAAGTCCTTAAAATCAGTATTACCTGTTCTAGCTGCATTAGATCGTATTGTTCGCCATGTGTAGGCAAATCCGTCCACGAAGTGCGAAAGACAAACCAAGTTGTTGACACAATTTGGTTTTGCCCAACATGTCAAGTCATTCCAGTTGTCAACTGTTTAGCTTCGCTCACGAAAAAGTGCGATAGGATGACTGAAATAATCGCGCAATTTGTAAATATCAAGATCCCTCCCCCGGAGGTAAATACGGCCAAGATAATATCTCACCCGGCCAAAGTAAGCTCTGAGCCTAAACCGAAGAAAAGAGCTAGACGCTCCAAACGCACTGCAGCGTCTGTGACCCTGAATCCACTGGGTCACCTCACTCCCATAAGCGGGCAAGCCTCAAACAAGCCTGCTTCCACTTCTCCAACCATAGAGTCTTCACTTGGAGATTCAGCCATGACACCGACAGCTCAGAGGCGAAGAAAATCCGGTGCAGATAACAAGCAGGTAACGTACGCATCGATTGCGTTGACAAACACACCGGGAGGGACACACTTAGGTCAATTTTCAGTACCGAGCACGCGTGGCTCAAAGAAGCTTTCACCGTCAACACCAGTGGTGCCTTCTAAGCAAACCGCATTTCCGGCAAAAAGTATAAAGCCAACAATCGCTAGACAAAACCACGCTGCATTAACTCTAGTGTGCACCAATGTTCTCGAATCCAAATCTGGCACAATAAAAGGCAAGTTGCAAGACGATCGTAACCACTACAGTTCCATCTGCGAGGCGATTAGTATTCGGGTTGAGCCTGCAACGCTGCAACGCGTAGGGAGTCACCCGACCTCAGTGCACTCTGGTGAACCACGAATTCTTTGCGTAACACTAGACTCAGCAGATGAGACGGAGGCTGTCCTGCTCTCAGCAGTTCGTCTTCGCAACTCACCGAGCGGAGTGGGCATATTACCTGATCTATCTCGGAAAGATCACCCACACGATGCAGTTGACCAACGCGGCGATCCTAATGGGGATAGCAAGAAAACAATATTCATTCATGGTGTTCCCGAGCTTCTGCATTCTTCTGATCACGATGCACAAACACATGACCGAGAGCAGTGGTGCTACATCCGTGTAGCACTCACAGTTGGCAATGTTATTACCGAATCCATGGCAAGAGTTCTGTCGTAAACTAAGTACAAGGGCTGACGTCCAACAGTAATGAAACTAATATTGCATTCAGAGGAAATGACGCAAGTTCTGTTAAATAAATGGTGAAAGTCTCGAGCCAGGTTGCCAACAGCGATCCGGCTAAAGGCAGCAGGCGAACAGCCAAAAGTCGTAAGCAATTCGATGGAACTTGCAAACGCTGCAAATTCTTTATTTGCACAGTCCTGCGGAGAGACCGACACAACAGCGCCCACGGCACACAACAGGACAGAGCACAGCACGAGTGAAACGACTGTTCAGGAACGCTCAATAATGTCATGCAACATGACTGAAATACATAAACCAAAGACGACTAATGGCCGGCCACCTAACGGCCGGCTTAAAAACTAACACAAAGTTGACATCTGTCAACGCACTCCTAACAACAAAAGCCCTATCTTGCATGTACACAAACGCCCAAGGCCTTCTAAGCAAGTTGGCCGAACTTAGAGCATTCCATATCTCAGAACCGCGGGACCTCATCATGAGTACCGATACGTGGTTAAACCCTGAGATAATCAATTCTGAGATCAATTTACCCGGTATGTCACTGCTTCGGACCGATAGAACCGGAAGGAGTAGCGTTGTGATTCTTTATTATAATACAAACCTCTGATGTGAAGTTATCGATCACCCGGAAATCCGAGCTCCGATTCGCTTTAGTGTCGCGTATGGTTGCGAAACAAGGACATATGCCTACTAGCCGTGATTTATCGCCCACCAAACTCAACGTCGGAAATGGACTCCAAACTGAACCACGTTTTTCAGTTTGCTTGAACAAGTCCTACGCCTACATTCTTACCGCTGGAGACTTTAACGTGCATGACATAGAAACGCCGGCAACCAATGATATGCAGTTTAAAGCCTGCTTGCAAGAGCTTATTGCTAGCCACCCTATTTACAACCACGTAACCTCCCCCACCAGATTTCGAACTACTCACAAGCCGTCGATACTGGACCTTGTGCTAACCAACGAAGAACACATGGCTGACAGGATAGTTGCAAGCACATCACTGGGTCGTAGTGATCATGTCACTCTACTCTTTGACTATATATGCCATGCGGAGTACCCTGAAAAGGTGGTTGATAGAGTGCATGCTGGCACACACTACAATGTGTTGTCCAAGCTTGTTAAGGATACATCTTGGACTTTCTTAACCGAACGCCCCCAGCTGTTGCCTGGGAAACATTTACAAGGACGTTTAGCACACTGGTTGCGCACGTATCGAAATATATAAGTCCTTCCAACCCCAAAACAAGCATAAGTCATTTCTAAGGAGCAGAACACGTAAACCTATGTCCCGGAGCGATTTGGCATAGCGAGATCATCAGGACCGATTGAATGCCGAAACCTGGACTGCATACGTGACACACCGTAACTTCTGTGTGAAACTGATCCGCGAAGAAAAGGTCACACATCAGTAGAAGCTAATGAAGCGATCCCGCACTAATCGCAAACTCCTGTACAGGCACGTTAACGGTCTTCGAAAGGTGAAGCGGGGCGTTCCAGCGCTTGTCACGGCTGATGGGTGCGCGCGATCAGCAATGGAAGCAGCTGATCTTCTACGGATTCATTGCTCCCAAACTTTCCAGCAAGTAAGGAGCCTAAATATCCTCCTCATTTCTAATACTCCACCATCTGGTTTAGAAAACACCATCTTCACTGCGGAAGCTGTGTTGAGGAAGTTGTTATCCTTGAGTATCCACAGTTTTCCAGGAGCTGACAACATCCGACCAAAGGCCCTGCAGGCGGTAGCTAGTAATCTAGCGGAACCACTGGCTGTTTTCTATCAAAAATGTCTAGAACAGCACCGTATTCCAACAGTATGGAAGCGAGGGGTCATCACTCCTATCCATAAAGGAGGTAGCCGCACTGATCCTGCCAACTGCCGTCCAATAACACTACTTACCGTACTATCCAAAGTGGTGGAATTATTCATCGCAAATGCGCTGATGCAATATCTGGAAAGCCTCAACTTAATAGCTTTAGAGCAGTACTTCTCTCGTCAAAAGCATTCGTGTAATACTTACTTATTAATTTCACGTAACAGCTGGACTGAGGCTGTTAATAATGGAGTGGGAGTCGATGTCATTTACCTGGACTTTACAAAAGCGTTTGATGGCTTAGACCATCGTATTATCCTCCAGAAGCTTCGGAAATACGGCATTGGCGATCCAATCCAGAGTTGGATTAGCAATTTTCTCCAAGAACGACAACTGATGATGAAAGTCTGAGAATCTATGTCCGATGAAATCCATGTGGCATTTGGAGTACCACGAGGCTCGTTTCTTGGACCTCGTCTATTCTTCGTGTTCATTAACGATTTGGCGAGATTGATTACTTCCGATTTCCCATTTTTCTCTGATGACATCAAGATGTGGCGAAGGATCAGAGGACCGGACGACCATGGACGGCTCCAGTGCGATTTTAACACAGTGTCGAACTGGTCAGTTCAAAGCGCCCTAACATTCAATGTAGACAAATGTCGCGTAATACAATTACGCCATAGACATAACTTCACCTACATACTTGGGAAAAACGGATTACAGAACAGCTCCCAGGAACGTGACCTTGGTGTGATCGTACAGAGCGACTTCAACTGTTCAAAACAGGCTGTGGTAGCTGCAAAAAGAGGCAATCAGCATGTCGGCATGTTGCGAAGAGCATTCGGGAGATTTGACCCGTCAATCTTCCCAATGATGCACAATTCCTACGTGCGCCCGCATGTTGAATACGCTATCCAAGCTTGGCAACCTTGGTTGAAGCGTGACCTGGAAGCGATAGAGGCACCACAACGGAGAGCAACAAAGAATGCAAGGGGCTTGCGCTATCACTCTTACCACCGAAGGCTGAAGTTGCTGGGAGTTTTCAGCGGACGCTATCGAAGGCTGCGCGGTGATCTCATATTAGCGTATCAAATATTGAGTGACCCCAACCACGTATGCCGCCATTTGCTAAAACTTAGTCACAACATGCAGCTCAGGGGTAACTGCTTAAAGTTGAAGAAACAATATAGCAGTCTAGATTGTCGACGGAATTATCTTTCCCTTCAGGATTGCGAACCTTAGATCGTACTCCCAGACTAAGTTGTATCCTCTCCTACCTTGGACGTCTTCAAAAAACGATTAGATGTTGCTCTTAGCTTACAACATTTTGTTACCTAAACTTCCCTACTGTGGCTTACGCCAAGCGTGCTTCTCAACAGGATTTATGTATCAAATGGACCTAAGTGAGCGACCACATCTTACTTTTCCCACTCCTTACCTCAATGATCACTGCACCCCAGTGTCTTTCTGAAGGTTTACGCTCGATAATTTATTTTAATTTTAAACTGATGTTACTTATCAAACTATTTATCTCGGCAGGCGTTCGATAGATGACCCAGACATATTTTGAGTTCATCATATTCACCTAAACCATCCTAGGGGACGTGTCAAGCACTTGCTTTTATCCCGTGATAAATCATTGTTCATTGTTCACTGTACCGCCCCATCAGCCACACTCCTATTGCCTCGAGGGCGACGGAAAGAATGGTTAAGGAAAACTTGCTGAACTTTCTACTTAGCCGCAACCTTATCGATAGACAACAACACGGATTTTTACCATCCAAATCTTGTCAGACTCGCAAATTTGAGTTTCAATTTAATGTGACTGCACAGATTAATGCTAAACAAGCACTGGTCATAATCTTCCATGACATGAGAAAAGCTTTTGACAGAGAACCACACGCGAAATTATTAGCAAAGCATGAATCCTACGGAATCTTAGACAGCCTGCTCTTATGGTTCCAATCTTATCCCTCATCTCGCACGCAATCAGTAAAGGTGGACGAGTCTATATCACTCCCCAAACCAGCCACAACTGGTGTATTTCAGGGCAGCGTACTAAGCCCACTGCTATTCTTGCAATATATCAATGAGGTTTTCCAGGTAATACAATATGGCAAGCCTGTTTGTCGATGACATTAAAATGGTGTTCTCCATTCACCCATCAAACAAGCAAGCCGGTCACCCCCAGATTCAAAGCGACGTTAGGGCTCTGGGATGTTTGGTGCAACACTTGGAATCTGGCATTCTCACCCACGAAATGCAACGTCCTCTCATACCGATGCATCGTTCTGCCTAAGCCGTTGCCGCTTCAAGGCATTTCGTTTGTTAATAGCCTCACAGTTCGAGACATAAGTGTACATTACTCCAGTTCTTTGAACTTCGCAGAACAAGTGTGCCATTGCTCAGCAAAAGCACGCTCACTCATAAGCTACATATTCAAACCAATGGCACTACCAGAAGCTAGGCTTCCTCTATACAAAATCTGCGCCCGACATCTGCTAGAATACTGCTACATTGCATTTACCAACTCCATCAACTGCTACAGAGTAAACAATGAAAAGGTTCAACGATCGTTTATCAAACGTCTCCTGAGCCACCGTACTCTCAATTACCGCGGCCGGTGCATCGAACTCGCGCTAGAGCCTTTATGGCTGCGCAGGCTCAAAATTAACCTCATCTTGCTTATAGCAATAAAGACTGGTAGCTTAGGTTGTTCAGATGGCTGTTGAACTGTTCGTTGAGCTTGGCAATTTTGTTGCAAACGTTTCGTCACCAATCGAGGTGACATCATCAGTGAGTAGTTGAGTGGCATGCAATAGCGTAGAGTAGCGTAGAGGAGCCTCGGTGAGAGTGCGCTGAGCGTGGTGTGCGTGCGTTTTTATACCGCCGTGGTTGGCCGTGGAGCCGAGCAATCCTATTGGTTGGGACTTCGCTCCGCGTTCAGCTTGGTTGATGGGCAGATGACCTTTGATCTCGCCTCCTTGTGTTTCGTGGCCTTTGTCTGCTTGCTTCTGCGAGCGAGTTTGCCGTCAGTTCTGTTGGTCTAGTCACACGTTCCACCGGATTCAATCGATCGAGTTGGCGGTCGTTCCTCAGTAGTGTGGCGTATACTGCGTCCAGTTCGATGTGTCGATTGATTGAATGCGTTGTAGAGTACCAAGCTTCCAAAAACTCCCTCGCGTGTTTTGTACTTCCATGGGCTAGGATCTTTACGTTCTCCAGATCGAAACGGTGACCTTCTTGAGCTTCATGCACAAAAGCCAATGAGTGTGCATCATGCCTTCAGACGGCCGCCCTGTGTTCGGTGATTTGTGTACAAAGTTTGCTTCCAGTTTGTCAGATGCAGTTGTTATCGCAGTCGCTGCATTTGATCTGGTAGATCACATTGCATTAGTCGGTTTGATTGATTTTTCCTTTGGGTCTTGAGATCAATTTTCTGAGGGTGGCACTTGGTTTGTTCGCCACAGAAATTCCATGTGATTGCAGCAACCTTCCTGTTAGTTCGGAGACATCCTTGATGTAGGGAAGCACTATCCGTTTGTTTCCTTGAGCTGATGACTGCTGCTGTTGCTGATGCATTCGTTTCTTTAAGCTTCTTCTGCTAAAATTTCTCGGATAACCATTCTTTCTAAACACTCGATATAGGTGATTTGCTTCCTGTATCCGAGATTTGGCTGTGCTGCAGTGCGTTTGCACTCTTTTGAACAGTGTTTGAATGCAGCTCTTCTTGTGGTTCAACGGGTGGTTGCTGTGGCAGTTTAATATCTGGTCCGGATGCATTTTCTTCCGATATACACACGTTTCGATAGATCCGTCTCTATTCCTAGAGACCAGTACATCCAAAATATTTTAGCTTGTTATCCTCCTTTCATTCAATCGTAAATTTGATATCCTCGAATGTGCTGTTGAGCAAATCATGCCTGGCCTGTACTCTGTTCCGTTGTACGATGATAAACTTGTCGTCTACGTATCGTATCCAGAGTTTTAGGCTGATAGATGGCAGTACAATGCGCTCCAATTTCTGCATTACGGCTTCTACAATCAGCTCCGAAATTGGTGATCCCATGGGGGTTCCTCTCAGTTGCTGGTACACGTGCCCATCAAGGCGGAAATAAGTGGTCATGCAGAGGTTCAGGAGTTCCCAAAAGCTTTCAGGTCGTATGGTTGTCGTGGGGCTTAGTTGATTCTCAAACAGTTCCAACATGCTTTCTTTAGCCATTTCGGGACCGATTGAAGTGAAGAGTGCGGTGACATCGAAGGAAAGCATTATTTCGTCGCCCTCTATTCTGACACTTCGCAGTTTGTTGAGGAATTGTTCAGCATTGTTGATGCTATGATCGGATCCGGCAAAAAAATGTTTCAAACTCCTCCACAAATCCTTCGCTAATTTATATGATGGGGTTCCGGGGAGCGGGACGATTGGTCGTAGTGGGACTCCAGCTTTGTGTACTTTTGGTAGTCCATAAAACAGTGCAATGTTGTATCATCAGCTTTCCTTCTCCATCTCTCTGTGGCGGTGAGCTCGTTATTTGTTTGTAGTTTCTTCAGCGTTGCGTTGATCTGGTTAACCAGTTTTGAACTTGGATCTTGATCGATCTGGTGATATGTAGCTGTGTCTGATAGCAGTTCTTTGGCCTTGTTAAGATACTCTGGCTTGTCCATTATTAATGTCATGCCTCTTTTATCTGCTGGTAAGACCAAAATATTCTCGTCTTTCTGTAGACGTCTGAGTGCACCCTGTTCCTCTATGGTTAGGGTGTGGGTGCGTTTATTTCGAGAAAGCACTGGGACAACGGTCTACCGTATCTGTTGCTGGGAATCTATTTTGTTTTGATGAAGCAGCTTACTTTCACTGTCAGAGATGCTTGCCCCAAAGACTACTTGCTTAGAACACGCAAACTCGCTCGCAGGAGCAAGCAGACAAGGGCCACGGAACACAAGGAGGCGAGATCAAAGGTCATCTGCCCATCAACCAAGCTGAACGCGGAGCGAAGTCCCAACCAATAGGATTGCTCGGCTCCACGGCCAACCACGGCGGTATAAAAACGCACGCACACCACGCTCAGCGCACTCTCACCGAGGCTACTCTACGCTATTGCACGCCACTCAACTACGCACTGATGATGTCACCTCGATTGGTGACGAAACGTTTGCAACAAAATTGCCAAGCTCAACGAACCGTTTAACAGCCACCTAACCTCATCTTCCTGTATCTTCTTATTAATAATTCTCTTTCGAACTTACTGAAGCCCTTCCTATCATCGGACAACTTTTCTTATCCCCTTCTAATAGACCACTCTCCATTATCCTGCCGAATTCCCACAGTAGTTCGCGTTTAAACTTCTATCTCTACAGATACGCCTATGTGTGTAATAGGCTTCCATATACTGTGCAGGCATCTGATAATGTAATGCAATTCCTTTCAACAGTCAATAGGTATCTCATAGTCAGTCATGTTTGTACTCTTTTAAGCATTAACAGACTTGAAGACGAACTGTGGGAAAGTTGACCTGACCAAATAGGAGCCTTCCCCATCTTACCTCACTGAACTCCAAGGAAAAATAATGCTTGTCCCCAACTGCCCCTTACCATACTTTCCCCCCGAATCTCTTCCTCTTACCTCATGGCAGCCAGCAGACATCTGAAACCATACTCTAACATATCTGCATCTCATAGCAGCTCACCTGTCATATTCCTTATCCTGACTAGACGTTTTAACATTTTGCCAAAATGCAGGCCTCTTTGCTGTATTTAACAACCTTAATGCATGCTTAGGCTCCGCCTGTTGGATGTTCTTTCATCTAACATTTTTAGCTGTTTCCTGACAATCATCCTTATGTCATCAAGTCTGCGCACAGCCACTGCTTAGTCTCTCATTTTAGACCTTCGTTTTCATTATTCTCTGCAACATTTGTGACATCTTCTTATGTATAAGTCCAGCTCCCACTAGCTATTGCTGCCTCAGTCTACCTTAGCAATATTCCCTTGGCACACAAGAAGGATTTTAGTATCTGCGCGTAGCTGCGCTTTAGCATCTGATGCTCTGACGTATTTAACAACCTTAATGTATGCTTGGGCTCCGCCCGTTCGTAGTCCTTTCATCTAATATTGTTAGCTCTCTTATGGAAATCATTCATATCTTATGATGTCGGCACACAGCCACTCCCTAGCTCCTCTTTTTTTAGACGTGCATTTAACCATTACCCGCTGCAACGTCTAAGACACTTACTTATATTGTAGTCCACTTCTCTCATCTGCTTTTTCCGGCTCAGTCTACCTTAGTATGCATTCTTCCTGTTTGCTGTCCATCCTTCAGTTAAGCTTGTTTTAGCTCATTTAGGTGATGTGACTCCCTCAGTCAACTTACTGTATGCTTGCATTCTTCCTGTCTGCTTTCCTTTCTTCATTCAACCTTGTTTAGCTCTCTTCTGGCGACCTTCCTTATCTCATCAGGTCAGCGCACAGCCGCTCCTTGATAGATGCTCAGCTGTCACTTACTTGTCTGTAACACCTAATTAATTGTAGTTCAGCTCTCTCACCGGCTTTTCCCAGCTCCAGCTACCTTTGTAATATTCCATTAGCACCCTAGCATAAGTTGTTTATCTGCGCGTCGCTGTGTCTAAGTCTGCGCTCCGTCCGTTCGCTGTCATCATGAAACCTTAGCTCTCTTCCGTGGAACAAACATAACTCATGTGGCCTGTGCAAAGCAGCTCCTAACGTCTCCTTTATAGACGTTCATTTATCCATTACTCGCTCCTCGCTAAATGGTCATCCGTCACTTACTCCTCTGTGGCACCTAATTAATTGTAGTTCAGTTCTCTCACTGACTTCTCCCGGCTCAGGCTTCTGTAGTTATAATCCATTAGCACCCCAGCGTGGTTTGCTTATCTGCGCATCGCTGCGTCTTATCCTCTTATGCTCTGAACTATTTAACAGCCGTATTGTATGCTTGCGCTTCATCCGTTCGCTGTCCTTTCTTCATGAAACCTTTCTTAGCTCTCTTCTGTGGAGCAAACATAACTCATGTGGTCTGCGCACAGTTGCTCCATAGCCTCTCCTTTCTAAACGTTCATTTATCCGTTGCTCGCTGCAACGTCTGTGATACCTGCTCATGTAGGAGTTTAGACCTTTCACTGGCATCTTCTGGCTCAGTCTAACTTAGCACTAAAATTTTAGCACCCTAATAGGACTTAGTATCTGCGCGTCTCTGACTGATGCGACGTCCTCAGTAAACTTAATGTATGCACGCATTCTGTCTGTTTAATGTCCTTCCTTCATGTAATCATTTTAGCTTTCTCCTAACACTCCTTCCTAACTCATCAAGTCAGCGCACAGCCGCGCCTTAGCCTCTCTATTCCAGACATTCTCATATATCTTACTCGTTGTAACGTCTTCGACTTTTCTACCTGAAAGCTTCCAGCTCCCGGACTAGCTTTCCTTGGCTCTATCCAAAGTAGTATTATCCCAACACGCTAGCGCGAATTGTTTACCTACGCGCCGCCGTGCTGCAACCTTATATAACGTGACTCCCACAGTAAACTTTTTGTATGCTCGCATTCTTCCTGTCTGCTGTCCTTTCTTTATTCGACCTCCTTAACTCTCTCCTGGAGACCTTCCTTTTCTCATCCGGTCAGCGCACAGCTGCTCCTTGCTAGATGCTCAGTTGTCAATTACTCGTCTGGACAACTAATTACTTGTAGTTCAGCTCTCTCACTGACTTCTCCCTGCTTAGGCTACCTTATTTATATTCCACTAGCACCCCAACATGATTTGAATATCTGCGCACCGATGGGTCTTAGCCTCTAATACTCCGAACTATTTAAAAACCTTATTGTATGCCTGCGCTCCCTCCGTTCGCTGTTCTTTCATCATGAAACCTTTTTTTAGCTTTCTTCCGTCGTGCGAGCATAACCCATGTATTCAGCGCAAGCCGCTATATTGCCTCATGTTTCTAGATGTTCATTTATCCCTTACTCGCCGTTATCTCTTAGACATTTTACCTGCAATCCTCCAGCTCTCGGGCTAGCATTCTACGGCTCTATCCAGCTTGGTACCATTATCTTAGAACCCTAGCTGCTGCGGTTAGGCCTCATGTTCCGATACTCCTCAGCAACCTTAATGTATGCTTGCATTCCGGCTATTCACTGCCCTTCCGTCAAGTAACCTTTCTTAGCTTTTAATTCATCACTCCTCTCATCTGGTAAGCACACAGACGCTCGTTAGCCTCTCATTTCTGGGTGTTTAGTTATTACTTACTCGCTGCTATGTTTGCGACACTTATGCATGTATGAGTCCAACAGACTCACTTGCTTTGCCTGGATCAGCATACCCAAGTACCATTTTGTTAGCACCTTAGAATGACTCGTTTCTCTGCGCGACACTGCGTATACATTTGTTCCGCACGTTCCCTTTCCTTTAACGGATCTTTATTACTTCACTTCTATCGATCAATCCTTTCTCCCTTAGTCAGTACATTCGCTTCTTAACCATTCCTATGTAGGTGTTCTGTTTCCGTTTTTGCAGCAAAAGTTTCGACGCTTACTTATGTAGTAGGTAAGCTCTCTCCCAGATTGTTCCCACCTTAGTCTGCCATAGCACGATTACCTTAGTACACTCGTGGCGTCTTTCTGTCTTGATCCACCGAAGGTTTTTACTCCGCGCTTGAGTCCTATCTATCCGCTGCTTTACCACCGATTGGCTTTTGAATCTCTCGTTGCAAGCCATTCAAATCTGAATACTGAATACTGTATTATAGAGCAAGTAGAAATGAATTCTGTAAAACTCTTTCGAAATATGGTGAAAAAACGTTATAAAAGTTGTCAACCGTGAATATCGTTATCGTTCTCACGTAACATTTAAAGTATCTGACTTACGATATTTCAGGATTAACAAACGTGATATGTCATCTTAAGTGTGCAGTCGTTCTCTGAGTTGAATAGTGACAAAATACAAATCTAACAACGTTTTGAACTGCTGCACAGATGTTGCCTCAATCACATGTTCAGGTAAACTGTTCCAAATGTTTACCACTCTCCGTTCGAAGTACAGTGGGTGGGAAACACATTTCACATCCGGCACGACAAGTTTGTATCTGTGTCCGCGTGTGCTGCATGGCCCACGTAAGTGTGGCATTGGTCTTAGCATTGGGAAGTCACGGAGATGTAGAATACGGTAGGTCATAATGAGGTCAACTCGCACCCGACGGTAGGACAAGATGTAGAGTCCTTCAGTTATTATTCTGCGCTCCCTATCAAATTAGGCTGGCTACCAGCTGTTCATCCACCATTCAATCGCCGCCGGTGTTTGAATTATGCTTTCTGTCTTCCCACGCAATAGTTGCGTCATAGCAAACCGATACTGCGTGGTTTGCTTAATGGCGCGATGCACTGTATTCCATGTAAATGGTAGCAATCTACCTATACGGCCACTGCTTTAGTAGAACGTTAAAGAGACAAGTTCAATCCAATCATTGTTGCACATTTTATATCATTTGGTCTCCACTCTAAATGTTATGACAGGAATTTAACAATGTTTGTTTCCACGCCAGTCCTTTGCAGCCTTGGTTATCTCTCACCTTTCCTTTTCTCCGACGTCCGCAACTTCTTGGGGATCTGGGATTGGACAGAGAACCCGTTTTTGCCCGGGACAGGACATAATAACCAGCAAGGACCTACAAGAACATGGCTATGCGACAAGTGGATAAAACTGCACTCACGACCATGACCATTTTTTCAGTAATGATAGATGGATACAATGCCTTCACGTTCCTGAAAATCCAGACAGAAGAAACTGACGTTTTGCTCACCTGGACACTCACAAAGACGACTCTTCGTGAATCTCCCATCCTGGATTGACCTCAGCGGTTATGGCGACCCTGACCGAGGTATCTGATCAACTAACAAAGGAAATTGGAAGTCATTTGACTGCAGATAACCGGATGCGAAATCAGTCGGCAAGCTGCCATGCCAGTTGTACATTAGTGTACAAGCTGATTTCTGACAGTGTTCCAGGACGTGGTGGGTTTTCGCCTGGCAAGCGTTCTCCTTATAATAAGCCACAAATGTCCGTTTAACAACACTGCGACGTGGCGGATGTGACTCACTACTGAATAAAGTCACTGCCAAAAACTACATACTAGCAAGTCGACTAGAAACATAATTCAATATTTTCTTGACACATTCAAGAATAAGATGCTCCCTGCCTACACTCATCGTTTCACTGCACATATAGTGCCCTGACTGTTAGCACTACGTACGCTAAAACCCAACGTATCGTCATTCATTGACAACTTTATTCCCTCATGATTACTTTTACAGTTTCCGCAGCCTGTACAATTTACGGTTTACTGCCGCTTACATACAAGGCAACGTGTTTGCTGTGAAACATACTTGCATGCAAATGTTGATCATGCCTGGTTTGGTGTCTCTACAAAATCGAGAATAAAATATGTATTTATTTATTTAAATATATACCGTATATTACCGTGTACAAGTCAGTCCGTGTAGAAGCCGACGGTGTGACTTGGAAACATCAAAGTTTTCCAAAGTCGTAAGTCCGTATATCAGTCCAGTAAGGTTAATAATCAGCAAAAAATGAAGCGCGATTGTTTCACGATTTCCACTTTATCACTACATCCCTTCACTTGCGCGTGCATAAGCGAATGCTGCTCCACTATTGATCAGTTTTGTCGAGCTTTTGACTTATGGTCGCAGTTAAGGGCCGCCTGCAGGCGGCCCTTAACTCGCGACACAATACAGTCAAAAGCTCGACAAAACTGATCAATAGTGGAGCAGCATTCGCTTATGCACGCGCAAGTGAAGGGATGTAGTGATAAAGTGGAAATCGTGAAACAATCGCGCTTCATTTTTTGCTGATTATTAACCTTACTGGACTGATATACGGACTTACGACTTTGGAAAACTTTGATGTTTCCAAGTCACACCGTCGGCTTCTACACGGACTGACTTGTACACGGTAATATACGGTATATATTTAAATAAATAAATACATATTTTATTCTCGATTTTGTAGAGACACCAAACCAGGCATGATCAACATTTGCATGCAAGTATGTTTCACAGCAAACACGTTGCCTTGTATGTAAGCGGCAGTAAACCGTAAATTGTACAGGCTGCGGAAACTGTAAAAGTAATCATGAGGAATAAAGTTGTCAATGAATGACGATACGTTGGGTTTTAGCGTGCGTAGTGCTAACAGTCAGGGCACTATATGTGCAGTGAAAACGATGAGTGTAGGCAGGGAGCATCTTATTCTTGAATGTGTCAAGAAAATATTGAATTATGTTTCTAGTCGACTTGCTAGTATGTAGTTTTTGGCAGTGACTTTATTCAGTAGTGAGTCACATCCGCCACGTCGCAGTGTTGTTAAACGGACATTTGTGGCTTATTATAAGGAGAACGCTTGCCAGGCGAAAACCCACCACGTCCTGGAACACTGTCAGAAATCAGCTTGTACACTAATGTACAACTGGCATGGCAGCTTGCCGACTGATTTCGCATCCGGTTATCTGCAGTCAAATGACTTCCAATTTCCTTTGTTAGTTGATCAGATACCTCGGTCAGGGTCGCCATAACCGCTGAGGTCAATCCAGGATGGGAGATTCACGAAGAGTCGTCTTTGTGAGTGTCCAGGTGAGCAAAACGTCAGTTTCTTCTGTCTGGATTTTCAGGAACGTGAAGGCATTGTATCCATCTATCATTACTGAAAAATGGTCATGGTCGTGAGTGCAGTTTTATCCACTTGTCGCATAGCCATGTTCTTGTAGGTCCTTGCTGGTTATTATGTCCTGTCCCGGGCAAAAACGGGTTCTCTGTCCAATCCCAGATCCCCAAGAAGTTGCGGACGTCGGAGAAAAGGAAAGGTGAGAGATAACCAAGGCTGCAAAGGACTGGCGTGGAAACAAACATTGTTAAATTCCTGTCATAACATTTAGAGTGGAGACCAAATGATATAAAATGTGCAACAATGATTGGATTGAACTTGTCTCTTTAACGTTCTACTAAAGCAGTGGCCGTATAGGTAGATTGCTACCATTTACATGGAATACAGTGCATCGCGCCATTAAGCAAACCACGCAGTATCGGTTTGCTATGACGCAACTATTGCGTGGGAAGACAGAAAGCATAATTCAAACACCGGCGGCGATTGAATGGTGGATGAACAGCTGGTAGCCAGCCTAATTTGATAGGGAGCGCAGAATAATAACTGAAGGACTCTACATCTTGTCCTACCGTCGGGTGCGAGTTGACCTCATTATGACCTACCGTATTCTACATCTCCGTGACTTCCCAATGCTAAGACCAATGCCACACTTACGTGGGCCATGCAGCACACGCGGACACAGATACAAACTTGTCGTGCCGGATGTGAAATGTGTTTCCCACCCACTGTACTTCGAACGGAGAGTGGTAAACATTTGGAACAGTTTACCTGAACATGTGATTGAGGCAACATCTGTGCAGCAGTTCAAAACGTTGTTAGATTTGTATTTTGTCACTATTCAACTCAGAGAACGACTGCACACTTAAGATGACATATCACGTTTGTTAATCCTGAAATATCGTAAGTCAGATACTTTAAATGTTACGTGAGAACGATAACGATATTCACGCTTGTCAACATTTATAACGTTTTTCACCATATTTCGAAAGAGTTTTACAGAATTCATTTCTACTTGCTCTATAATACAGTATTCAGTACTCAGATTTGAATGGCTTGCAACGAGAGATTCCAAGGTCAATCGGTGGTAAAGCAGCGGATAGATAGGACTCAAGCACGGATTTAAAAGGTCAGAGGGATCAAGACAGAAAGACGACACGAGGGTACTAAGGTAATCGTGCTATGGCAGACTAAGGTGGGAACAATCTGGGAGAGAGCTTACCTACTACATAAGTAAGCGTCGAAACTTTTGCTGCAAAAACGGAAACAGAACACCTACATAGGAATGGTTAAGAAGCGAATGTACTGACTAAGGGAGAAAGGATTGATCGATAGAAGTGAAGTAATAAAGATCCGTTAAAGGAAAGGGAACGTGCGGAACAAATGTATACGCAGTGTCGCGCAGAGAAACGAGTCATTCTAAGGTGCTAACAAAATGGTACTTGGGTATGCTGATCCAGGCAAAGCAAGTGAGTCTGTTGGACTCATACATGCATAAGTGTCGCAAACATAGCAGCGAGTAAGTAATAACTAAACACCCAGAAATGAGAGGCTAACGAGCGTCTGTGTGCTTACCAGATGAGAGGAGTGATGAATTAAAAGCTAAGAAAGGTTACTTGACGGAAGGGCAGTGAATAGCCGGAATGCAAGCATACATTAAGGTTGCTGAGGATACCGGAACATGAGGCCTAACCGCAGCAGCTAGGGTGCTAAGATAATGGTACCAAGCTGGATAGAGCCAGGAAATGCTAGCCCGAGATCTGGAGGATTGCAGGCAAAATGGTCTAAGACATTACAGCGAATAAGGGATAAGTGAACATCTAGAAATGTGAGGCAATATAGCGGCTTGCGCTGAATACATGGATATGCTTGCACGACAGAAGAAAGCTAAAAAAAGGTTTCATGATGAAAGAACAGCGAACGGAGGGAGCGCAGGCATACAATAAGGTTTTTAAATAGTTCGGAGTATTAGAGGCTAAGACCCATCGGTGCGCAGATATTCAAATCATGTTGGGGTGCTAGTGGAATATAAATAAGGTAGCCTAAGCAGGGAGAAGTCAGTGAGAGAGCTGAACTACAAGTAATTAGTTGTCCAGACGAGTAATTGACAACTGAGCATCTAGCAAGGAGCAGCTGTGCGCTGACCGGATGAGAAAAGGAAGGTCTCCAGGAGAGAGTTAAGGAGGTCGAATAAAGAAAGGACAGCAGACAGGAAGAATGCGAGCATACAAAAAGTTTACTGTGGGAGTCACGTTATATAAGGTTGCAGCACGGCGGCGCGTAGGTAAACAATTCGCGCTAGCGTGTTGGGATAATACTACTTTGGATAGAGCCAAGGAAAGCTAGTCCGGGAGCTGGAAGCTTTCAGGTAGAAAAGTCGAAGACGTTACAACGAGTAAGATATATGAGGATGTCTAGAATAGAGAGGCTAAGGCGCGGCTGTGCGCTGACTTGCTGCGTTAGGAAGGAGTGCTAGGAGGAAGCAAAATGCTTATATGAAGGAAGGACATTAAACAGGTAGAATGGATGCACACATTAAGTTTACTAAGGACGTCGCAGCATATGAGTCAGAGACGCACAGATACTAAGTCCTGTTAGGGTGCTAAGATTTTAGTGCTTAGACTGAGCCTGAAAATGCCAGTGAAATAACTGTACTCCTACATGAGCAGGTATCACAGATGTTGCAGGGAGCAACGGATAAATGAACGTTTAGAAAGGAGAGGCTATGGAGCGACTGTGCGCAGACCACATGAGTTATGTTTGCTCCACAGAAGAGAGCTGAGAAAGGTTTCATGAAGAAAGGACAGCGAACGGATGAAGCGCAAGCATACAATACGGCTGTTAAATAATTCAGAGCATAAGAGGATAAGACGCAACGATGCGCAGATAAGCAAACCACACTGGGGTGCTAATGGATTATAACTACAGAAGCCTGAGCCGGGAGAAGTCAGTGAGAGAACTGAACTACAATTAATTAGGTGCCACAGAGGAGTAAGTGACGGATGACCATTTAGCGAGGAGCGAGTAATGGATAAATGAACGTCTATAAAGGAGACGTTAGGAGCTGCTTTGCACAGGCCACATGAGTTATGTTTGTTCCACGGAAGAGAGCTAAGGTTTCATGATGACAGCGAACGGACGGAGCGCAGACTTAGACACAGCGACGCGCAGATAATCAACTTATGCTAGGGTGCTAATGGAATATTACAAAGGTAGCTGGAGCTGGGAAAAGCCGGTGAGAGAGCTGAACTACAATTAATTAGGTGTTACAGACAAGTAAGTGACAGCTGAGCATCTATCAAGGAGCGGCTGTGCGCTGATCTGATGAGATATGGAAGGTCGCCAGAAGAGCTAAACAAGGTTGAATGAAGAAAGGAAAGCAGACAGGAAGAATGCAAGCATACAGTAAGTTGACTGATGGAGTCACATCACCTTAAGGGAGCTAAAAGAAGATTGAATGAAGAATGGACAGCAAACAGGAAGAATGCATACTAAGGTAGACTGATTTGGAAAAAGCAGATGAGAGAAGTAGACTACAATATAAGTAAGTGTCTTAGACCTTGCAGCGGGTAATGGTTAAATGAACGTCCAAAAATGAGGAGATAGGGAGTGACTGTGCTCAGACATCACAAGATATGAATGATTTCCATAAGAGAGCTAAGAAAGGTAGCAGAAAGGACTACGAACGGGCGGAGCCCAAGCATACATTAAGGTTGTTAAATACGTCAGAGCATCAGAGGCTAAAGCGCAGCGGCGCGCAGATACTCAAATCCTTCTTGTGTGCTAAGGGAATAGTGCTAAGGTAGACTGAGGCAGGAATAGCTAGTGAGAGCTGGACTTATACATGAGAAGATGTCACAAATGTTGCAGAGAATAATGAAAACGAAGGTCTAAAATGAGAGACTAAGCAGTGGCTGTGCGCAGACTTGATGAGACAAGAATGATTGCCAGGAGAGAGCTAAAAATGTTAGATGAAAGGACAGCCAACAGGCGGAGTCCAAGCATACATCAGCGTAGTTAAATACTGCAAAGAGGCCAGCATTTCCGCAAAATGTTAAATGCTTATCCAGGATAAGGAATATGACAGGTGAGCTGCTATGAGATGCAGTTATGTTAGAGTATGGTCTCAGATGCCTGCTGGCAGCCATGAGGTAAGAGGCAGAGATTCGGGGGGAAAGTATGGTAAGGGGCAGTTGGGGACAAGCATTATTTTTCCTTGGAGTTCAGTGAGGTAAGATGGGGAAGGCTCCTATTTGGTCAGGTCAACTTTCCCACAGTTCGTCTTCAAGTCTGTTAATGCTTAAAAGAGTACAAACATGACTGACTATGAGATACCTATTGACTGTTGAAAGGAATTGCATTACATTATCAGATGCCTGCACAGTATATGGAAGCCTATTACACACATAGGCGTATCTGTAGAGATAGAAGTTTAAACGCGAACTACTGTGGGAATTCGGCAGGATAATGGAGAGTGGTCTATTAGAAGGGGATAAGAAAAGTTGTCCGATGATAGGAAGGGCTTCAGTAAGTTCGAAAGAGAATTATTAATAAGAAGATACAGGAAGATGAGGTTAGGTGGCTGTTAAACGGTTCGTTGAGCTTGGCAATTTTGTTGCAAACGTTTCGTCACTAATCGAGGTGACATCATCAGTGAGTAGTTGAGTGGCGTGCAATAGCGTAGAGTAGCGTAGAGGAGCCTCGGTGAGAGTGCGCTGAGCGTGGTGTGCGTGCGTTTTTATACCGCCGTGGTTGGCCGTGGAGCCGAGCAATCCTATTGGTTGGGACTTCGATCCGCGTTCAGCTTGGTTGATGGGCAGATGACCTTTGACCTCGCCTCCTTGTGTTCCGTGGCCTTTGTCTGCTTGCTCCTGCGAGCGAGTTTGCGTGTTCTAAGCAAGTAGTCTTTGGGGCAAGCATCTCTGACAGTGAAAGTAAGCTGCTTCATCAAAACAAAATAGATTCCCAGCAACAGATACGGTAGACCGTTGTCCCAGTGCTTTCTCGAAATAAACGCACCCACACCCTAACCATAGAGGAACAGGGTGCACTCAGACGTCTACAGAAAGACGAGAATATTTTGGTCTTACCAGCAGATAAAAGAGGCATGACATTAATAATGGACAAGCCAGAGTATCTTAACAAGGCCAAAGAACTGCTATCAGACACAGCTACATATCACCAGATCGATCAAGATCCAAGTTCAAAACTGGTTAACCAGATCAATGCAACGCTGAAGAAACTACAAACAAATAACGGGCTCACCGCCACAGCGAGATGGAGAAGGAAAGCTGATGATACAAACATTGCACTGTTTTATGGACTACCAAAAGTACACAAAGCTGGAGTCCCACTACGACCAATCTTCCCGCTCCCCGGAACCCCATCATATAAATTAGCGAAGGATTTGTGGAGGAGGTTGAAACATTTGGTTGCCGGATCCGAACATAGCATCAACAATGCTGAACAATTGCTCAACAAACTGCGAAGTGTCAGAATAGAAGACGACGAAATAATGCTTTCCTTCGATGTCACCGCACTCCTCACTTCAATCGGTCACGAATTGGCCAAAGAAACCATGTTGGAACTGCTTGAGAAGCAACTACGCGCCACGACAACCATACGACCTGAAAGATTTTGGGAACTCCTGAACCTCTGCATGACCACTTATTTCCGCCTTGATGGGCACGTGTACCAGCAACTGAGCGGAACCCCCATGGGATCACCAATTTCGGAGCTAATTGCAGAAGCCGTAATACCGAAATTGCAGCGCCTTGCACTGCCATCTATCAGCCCAAAACTCTGGATACGATACGTAGACGACACGTTTATCATGGTAAAACGGAACAAGGTACAGGCCACGCATGATTTGCTCAACAGCACATTCGTGGATATAAAAGTTACGATTGAAGTAGAAGCGGATAACAAGCTGCCACTTTTGGATGTACTGGTCTCTAGGAATAGAGACGGATCTATAGAAACATACGTATATCCGAATAAAACGCATACGGACCAGATATTAAACTACCACAGCAGCCACCCGATAAACCACAAGAACAACTGCATTCAAGCTCTGTTCAAAAGAGTGGAATCGCATTGCAGCACAGCCGAATATCGGAAACAGGAAGAAAATCACCTATATCAAGTGTTTAGAAAGGACGGTTATCCGAGAAATTTCATCGGAAGAAGCTTAAAGCAACGAATGCCTCAGCAACAGCAGCAGTCCTCAGCTCAAGCAAACAGACGGATAGTGCATTCCTACATCAAGAACGTCTCCGAACTAACAGCAAGTTTGCTGCAATCACATGGAAGCTGTTTCGCACAAGCTAAGTGCCACACTAAGCAAATTGATCTCAAGACCCAAAGGAAAACTCAACCAAGCCGACCAATGCAATGTCAATTACCAGATCAGATGCAGCGACTGCGATGAAAAGCACGTCGGACAAACTGCAAGGAAAGCTTGTACAAGAATCCCCGAACACAGGGCGGCCGTCGGTTGGCATTATCCACACTCATTTGTTTCTGTGCATGAAGATCAATTAGGCCACCATTCGAGCTGGAGAACGTAAAGATCCTAGCCCACGGAAGTACAAAACACGCGAGGAAGTTTTTGGAAGCTTGGTACTCTACAGCGCGTTCAATCCATCGATACATCGCACTGGAGGCAATATACGCCACACTACTGAGAAACGACCGTCAACTCGATCGAGTACATCCGGTGGAACGTGTGACTAGACCAACAGAACTGACGGCAAACTCGCTCGCAGGAGCAAGCAGACAAAGGCTACAAAACACAAGAATGCGAGGTGAAAGGTCATCTGCCCATCAACCAAGCTGAATGCAGATCGAAGTCTCAACCAATAGGATTGCTCGGCTCCACGGCCAACCACGGTGGTATAAAAACGCACGCACACCACGCTCAGCGCACTCTCACCGAGGGTCCCCTACGCTACCCTACGCTATTGCATGCCACTCAACTACGCACTGATGATATCACCTCGATTGGTGACGAAACGTTTGCAACAAAATTGCCAAGCTCAGCGAACAGTTCAACAGCCATCTGGACAACCTGAGCTACCAGTCTTCATTGCTATAAGCAAGATGAGGTTACTTTTCAGCCTGCGCAGCCATAAAGGCTCTAGCGCAAGTTCGATGCACCTGCCGCGGTAATTGAGAGTACGGTGGCTCAGGAGACGTTTGATAAACGATCGTTGAACCTTTTCATTGTTTACTCTGTAGCAGTTGATGGAGTTGGTAAATGCAATGTGGCAGTATTCTAGCAGATGTCGGGCGCAGATTTTGTATAGAGGAAGCCTAGCTTCTGGTAGTGCCATGGGTTTGAATATGTAGCTTATGAGGGACCTTGCGTTTGCTGAGCTACGGCTCACTTGTTCTGCGAAGTTCAAAGAACTGGAATAATGTACACGTAGGGCTCAAACTGTGAAGCTGTTACCAAGCGACTTGCCTTGAAGCGGCAACGGCTTAGGCAGAACGATGCATCGGTATGAGAGGACGTTGCATTTCGTGGGTGAGAATGCCAGATTCCAAGTGTTGCAACAAACATCCAGAGCCCTAAGAGCGCTTTGAATCTGGGAAAGACCGGATTGCATGTTTGATGGGTGAATGGAGGACAGCATTTTGATTTCATCGGCAAACAGGTAGAACTTGCCATATTGTTTTACCTGGAAAACGTCATTGATATATGTCAAGAATAGCAGTGGGCTTAGTACGCTGCCCTGAAAAACACCATTCATGAATGGTTTGGGGAGTGATATAGACTCGTCCACCTTTACTGATTGCATGCGAGATGACAGATATGATTGGAACCATAAGAGCAGGCGGTTTGAGATTCCGTAGTATTCAAGCTTTACTAATAGTTTCGCGTGTGGTACTCTGTCAAAAACTTTTCTCTTGTCAAGGAAGATTACGATCAGTGCTTGTTGGGCATCCATCTGTGCAGTCACACGGTTAAGAAACTCAAATTGGCAAGTCTGACCAGATTTGCATGGTAAAACTCTGCGTTGTTGTCTATCGATAAGGTTGCTTTTAAGTAGAATGTTCAGCAAGTTTTCCTTAACTTTTCTTTCTATCACTCTCGAGGCAATAGGCGTGTGGCTGGTGGGGCGGTACAGTGAACAATGAACAATGATTTATCACGGGATAAAAGCAAGTGCTTGACACGTCCCCTAGGATGGTTTAGGTGAATATGATGAACTCAAAATATGTCTGGGTCATCTATCGAACGCCTGCCGAGATAAATAGTTTGATAAGTAACATCAGTTTAAAATTAAAATAAATTATCGAGCGTAAACCTTCAGAAAGACACTGGGGTGCAGTGATCATTGAGGTAAGGAGTGGGAAAAGTAAGATGTGGTCGCTCACTTAGGTCCATTTGATACATAAATCCTGTTGAGAAGCACGCTTGGCGTAAGCCACAGTAGGGAAGTTTAGGTAACAAAATGTTGTAAGCTAAGAGCAACATCTAATCGTTTTTTGAAGACGTCCAAGGTAGGAGAGGATACAACTTAGTCTGGGAGTACGATCTAAGGTTCGCAATCCTGAAGGGAAAGATAATTCCGTCGACAATCTAGACTGCTATATTGTTTCTTCAACTTTAAGCAGTTACCCCTGAGCTGCATGTTGTGACTAAGTTTTAGCAAATGGCGGCATACGTGGTTGGGGTCACTCAATATTTGATACGCTAATATGAGATCACCGCGCAGCCTTCGATAGCGTCCGCTGAAAACTCCCAGCAACTTCAGCCTTCGGTGGTAAGAGTGATAGCGCAAGCCCTTTGCATTCTTTGTTGCTCTCCGTTGTGGTGCCTCTATCGCTTCCAGGTCACGCTTCAACCAAGGTTGCCAAGCTTGGATAGCGTATTCAACATGCGGGCGCACGTAGGAATTGTGCATCATTGGGAAGATTGCTGGGTCAAATCTCCCGAATGCTCTTCGCAACATGCCGACATGCTGATTGCCTCTTTTTGCAGCTACCACAGCCTGTTTTGAACAGTTGAAGTCGCTCTGTACGATCACACCAAGGTCACGTTCCTGGGAGCTGTTCTGTAATCCGTTTTTCCCAAGTATGTAGGTGAAGTTATGTCTATGGCGTAATTGTATTACGCGACATTTGTCTACATTGAATGTTAGGGCGCTTTGAACTGACCAGTTCGACACTGTGTTAAAATCGCACTGGAGCCGTCCATGGTCGTCCGGTCCTCTGATCCTTCGCCACATCTTGATGTCATCAGAGAAAAATGGGAAATCGGAAGTAATCAATCTCGCCAAATCGTTAATGAACACGAAGAATAGACGAGGTCCAAGAAACGAGCCTCGTGGTACTCCAAATGCCACATGGATTTCATCGGACATAGATTCTCAGACTTTCATCATCAGTTGTCGTTCTTGGAGAAAATTGCTAATCCAACTCTGGATTGGATCGCCAATGCCGTATTTCCGAAGCTTCTGGAGGATAATACGATGGTCTAAGCCATCAAACGCTTTTGTAAAGTCCAGGTAAATGACATCGACTCCCACTCCATTATTAACAGCCTCAGTCCAGCTGTTACGTGAAATTAATAAGTAAGTATTACACGAATGCTTTTGACGAGAGAAGTACTGCTCTAAAGCTATTAAGTTGAGGCTTTCCAGATATTGCATCAGCGCATTTGCGATGAATAATTCCACCACTTTGGATAGTACGGTAAGTAGTGTTATTGGACGGCAGTTGGCAGGATCAGTGCGGCTACCTCCTTTATGGATAGGAGTGATGACCCCTCGCTTCCATACTGTTGGAATACGGTGCTGTTCTAGACATTTTTGATAGAAAACAGCCAGTGGTTCCGCTAGATTACTAGCTACCGCCTGCAGGGCCTTTGGTCGGATGTTGTCAGCTCCTGGAAAACTGTGGATACTCAAGGATAACAACTTCCTCAACACAGCTTCCGCAGTGAAGATGGTGTTTTCTAAACCAGATGGTGGAGTATTAGAAATGAGGAGGATATTTAGGCTCCTTACTTGCTGGAAAGTTTGGGAGCAATGAATCCGTAGAAGATCAGCTGCTTCCATTGCTGATCGCGCGCACCCATCAGCCGTGACAAGCGCTGGAACGCCCCGCTTCACCTTTCGAAGACCGTTAACGTGCCTGTACAGGAGTTTGCGATTAGTGCGGGATCGCTTCATTAGCTTCTACTGATGTGTGACCTTTTCTTCGCGGATCAGTTTCACACAGAAGTTACGGTGTGTCACGTATGCAGTCCAGGTTTCGGCATTCAATCGGTCCTGATGATCTCGCTATGCCAAATCGCTCCGGGACATAGGTTTACGTGTTCTGCTCCTTAGAAATGACTTATGCTTGTTTTGGGGTTGGAAGGACTTATATATTTCGATACGTGCGCAACCAGTGTGCTAAACGTCCTTGTAAATGTTTCCCAGGCAACAGCTGGGGGGCGTTCGGTTAAGAAAGTCCAAGATGTATCCTTAACAAGCTTGGACAACACATTGTAGTGTGTGCCAGCATGCACTCTATCAACCACCTTTTCAGGGTACTCCGCATGGCATATATAGTCAAAGAGTAGAGTGACATGATCACTACGACCCAGTGATGTGCTTGCAACTATCCTGTCAGCCATGTGTTCTTCGTTGGTTAGCACAAGGTCCAGTATCGACGGCTTGTGAGTAGTTCGAAATCTGGTGGGGGAGGTTACGTGGTTGTAAATAGGGTGGCTAGCAATAAGCTCTTGCAAGCAGGCTTTAAACTGCATATCATTGGTTGCCGGCGTTTCTATGTCATGCACGTTAAAGTCTCCAGCGGTAAGAATGTAGGCGTAGGACTTGTTCAAGCAAACTGAAAAACGTGGTTCAGTTTGGAGTCCATTTCCGACGTTGAGTTTGGTGGGCGATAAATCACGGCTAGTAGGCATATGTCCTTGTTTCGCAACCATACGCGACACTAAAGCGAATCGGAGCTCGGATTTCCGGGTGATCGATAACTTCACATCAGAGGTTTGTATTATAATAAAGAATCACAACGCTACTCCTTCCGGTTCTATCGGTCCGAAGCAGTGACATACCGGGTAAATTGATCTCAGAATTGATTATCTCAGGGTTTAACCACGTATCGGTACTCATGATGAGGTCCCGCGGTTCTGAGATATGGAATGCTCTAAGTTCGGCCAACTTGCTTAGAAGGCCTTGGGCGTTTTTTTACATGCAAGAAAGGGCTTTTGTTGTTAGGAGTGCGTTGACAGATGTCAACTTTGTGTTAGTTTTTAAGCCGGCCGTTAGCTGGCTGGCCATTATTCGTTTTTTGGTTAACGTATTTCAGTCATGTTGCATGGCATTATTGAGCGTTCCTGAACAGTCGTTTCACTCGTGCTGTGCTCTGTCCTGTTGTGTGCCGTGGGTGCTGTTGTGTCTGTCTCTCCGCAGGATCGTGCAGCTAAATAAGTTGTGGCATTTGCAAGTTCCAACGAATTTCTTATGACTTTCGGCCGTTCGCCTGCTGCCTTTAGCCGGATCTCTGTTGGCAGCCTGGCTCGAGACTTTCACCATTTATTTAACAGAACTTGCGTCATTTCCTCTGAATGCAATATTAGTTTCATTACTGTTGGACGTCAGCCCTTGTACTTAGTTTACGACAGAACTCTTGCCATGGATTCGGTAATAACATTGCCAACTGTGAGTGCTACACGGATGTAGCACCACTGCTCTCGGTCATGTGTTTGTGCATCGTGATCAGAAGAATGCAGAAGCTCGGGAACACCATGAATGAATATTGTTTTCTTGCTATCCCCATTAGGATCGCCGCGTTGGTCAACTGCATCGTGTGGGTGATCTTTCCGAGATAGATCAGGTAATATGCCCACTCCGCTCGGTGAGTTGCGAAGACGAACTGCTGAGAGCAGGACAGCCTCCGTCTCATCTGCTGAGTCTAGTGTTACGCAAAGAATTCGTGGTTCACCAGAGTGCACTGAGGTCGGGTGACTCCCTACGCGTTGCAGCGTTGCAGGCTCAACCCGAATACTAATCGCCTCGCAGATGGAACTGTAGTGGTTGCGATCGTCTTGCAACTTGCCTTTTGTTGTGCCAGATTTGGATTCGAGAACATTGGTGCACACTAGAGTTAATGCAGCGTGGTTTTGTCTAGCGATTGTTGGCTTTATACTTTTTGCCGGAAATGCGGTTTGCTTAGAAGGCACCACTGGTGTTGACGATGAAAGCTGCTTTGAGGCACGCGTGCTCGGTACTGAAGATTGACCTAAGTGTGTCCCTCCCGGTGTGTTTGTCAACGCAATCGATGCGTACGTTACCTGCTTGTTATCTGCACCGGATTTTCTTCGCCTCTGAGCTGTCGGTGTCATGGCTGAATCTCCAAGTGAAGACTCTATGGTTGGAGAAGTGGAAGCAGGCTTGTTTGAGGCTTGCCCGCTTATGGGAGTGAGGTGACCCAGTGGATTCAGGGTCACAGACGCTGCAGTGCGTTTGGAGCGTCTAGCTCTTTTCTTCGGTTTAGGCTCAGAGCTTACTTTGGCCGGGTGAGATATTATCTTGGCCGTATTTACCTCCGGGGGAGGGATCTTGATATTTACAAATTGCGCGATTATTTCAGTCATCCTATCGCACTTTTTCGTGAGCGAAGCTAAACAGTTGACAACTGGAATGACTTGACATGTTGGGCAAAACCAAATTGTGTCAACAACTTGGTTTGTCTTTCGCACTTCGTGGACGGATTTGCCTACACATTGCGGACAGTACGATCTAATGCAGTTAGAACAGGTAACACTGATCTTAACGACTTTTCTGCGATGGTCCGGGCAACATAGGCGACGTGAAACCATTGGAATGCTAGTCGTCCTCTTAATGTTTACAGCAAGGTCTATCTAAGCGCTCACCTTGATGAGTGCTTTTTGCTCCAGCGGTGACGCACGAACAGGTCAGAACACGCACACGAATTGAGAGTTGTTCAACCGCACCAAGATCAGGTGGTAGAGGCAGATGGAGTTCGTAACGCACAGACTGTCGGGTTCAGCGATCATTCGAATCGCAGTGGAACAACACCCACACAAAGCGTGTGTTAATCAGCCTGCCTTTAGCGACGATACAGGTGGAGCGCTGATAATCGTCCCTAGAGCTGATCAGTTGATGAGCGGAGCAAAAGGGTTGTAACTTTGTTATGCTGCAACTTGCAGGGATGCTTGCCGCGTAGTTTGGGAGCCCTCAGCTTCTTCTACCTAATGAGACCAAAACCTTTTCCGAAAATTCGGTTTGATGTAGTTACACAAGTGGAATTCGGCAAAGAATATGCCGAAAACTGGGAACTGGAGAAAGAGTATAATCCACACCGGTTAGATCCAAAAGTTGGAAAGCACTGAGTAGAGCTCGTCGAACTGGTTTGAACGAGCGCACGCACGATATTGTGTCGGGAGAATTAGAGTGGCCACAGAGGGCAAAGCGAGAGCCGAGTTAAAGTGCGTCCGCATGGATGGTGTCACTGTTCTTATGTTTCTATGTTTTGACAGCTACCATGTTTATGTCTAGGAATAACTATGGAATGCTTCCATGTGTTTGGATACACGCCGAATTTCAGCGAGAATGTTTAAAAGGTAAGAAGTAGAACAGAAATGTCTTGGCCGCAGAGTATCAGCAGTGCAGATGTGAGACCATCAGGGCCAGGGTGTAGTAACAGCTTGAGTAATCTAATTACTCGGGTTATAGAACCTAGGTAGAAGGTAATTACGTCTAGCGAGTCGTGGGTAAGTTTGGGCACAACAGTTAGCAAGAGCACGTTGATGTCAGTGAAGGAATTGCCGAATTGGCTATTGCGAATCTCAGATATTTCCTTCGGATCGCTGATTACGGACTCATCGGAGAGTCTTAGAGAGGTGATGGATTCTGCTGTGCGATTGTTTCTATATTCCAAAAGCTGATTGAGGGACTTGGTTTTATTTGTCCATTACAGGCAGCGCGCTCTTCAGCCAACTTAACCATCACCTGGGTGTGTTTCCAGTTGGTTATGACATTGTTCATACGAACAAGGATATGGAACTCATGCTTCTTAGAGTAGTGGTGACACATTTTCCGGAGCT
>CALYDF020000658.1:0-30049 GCA_944474145.2 Dicrocoelium dendriticum | reverse complement strand
TCCGGTTCCGTGTTTGCCTGTCACTGTGTACTCCACGGGGACGGCCACAGGAAGCCTACGCCTACAGTGGGACCACGGGGGGCTTGCGCTTCACCACCCATAGTTCAATCCACACCCACCATATAGAGTGTAAAACCGAGGAAATAAGACCGAAAGTCATGCGAATGGAAGGCAAGTTTCATTAATGGAGCCGGCCCACGCTCCTTCACAGGCAAACGCAAGCACACTGTTTTGGGGAGCGAAACGCACACGGGCGGCTGTTAGGACGTAGTCCTATGCACACCTAAATCATGTGCATAGAACCACTGTTTGAGTCTAACAAGGCCACAAGGTCCGTGCACGCCGTCCCATCCAGGAACGACCAGCTGTCGCCTTGGTAGGCACCTTGTCATCATACACAACAAGCTCAGCCACACCGGTGATGTCAAACAACAGCCAGACTGTTTCCGATAGACGTCCAATGGGTGTTGCGTGATGGCGGCTGCAGGTGGTTCCATTCCAGTGGTACCTCGGTTGCTGTCAAATATATTGGGAATTATAGATGAAGTTTAGTTTTTTTTTGGGGGGGGACCATAATGAAGTAAGAGAAACTGGTGGAAAATGTAGAAATATGGCACCGGCTGTAGCACGTTTCTACTTATCCGCTATGCCGTGTGCAGCAGATAAGGCGACTCTTGATAATCTGAGCGACGGCCAATGCAGGATGTAGTTAGCGCTTGGAAAAATTGTCGTTGTTGCATGGGGGCTGACATACTGCCAGATTGCACAGACCAAGGCAGGAGGACGATAATTGTTCTCAACCAAATCCTTTGGTTCAAAAGCCTGTCCGCAAGGCAACGAGGAGTTGGCAATGATTAAGTTTAACAGAAATGAGGGACATCCCATTTCCAACCCACAACCTGGAGGAGCAGGAGACTGATTATTTTCTGCCCTCTAACCATTGACCAACTTCTTAGAAGTTGCTCTCAAGGGGCTCTTACTCACCATGCTTCCCAGCTCAAAAGTCAACGAGGTACGCGAAACATCGCACCACATTTAGTTCCAGTTTTATTGAGACGGAACTGGTCCTCTGGCCACCAAAGAATTCACAGAGAATTTTATGAAAAGGCTGTTGCGTGTGGTAAGCACAGTTTTCTTGCACCTCTACAACGGAGTAATTCGGGACCGCAGGGACCGCCTTTACCGATTTTTACTGCGATAATGAAGTTTCATCCCTACTCTCATGCAAGTTATGAGTGCGCAGAGGACATGGCTGTAACTCAGTTACGACAACATTTAACGGCCGCCGCCAATCCAGATGTCATACAAGCTATTAATGCGATAGCCGATTATAATTATTAATAGGTATAGATAGAAGTTCGTCGCTGGTAGACTCAATCAAACAGCTACACACGCCCTGGTAAGCAACGCAGTCCGTTTCATCCTTTCGGGTATCACCAGCAGTGCGTATTCTTGTTGACCATGGTAGGGCTCGAAGCCGCAACTGAACTGTTTCAACTACGCGGTTACGAACACTGAGCTACGGAGACAGCAACATATCCATAGGGAATAAGGTACTAGATGGGATATAGAACCGCTCAATATTGAATGGCTTGCGCACTACTGCACTACAGAGAACAGAGTAGCTCCCTCACCAAACAACGAAACTCACCAGACTTAAGTCGCCAATTAACTTATAGCGGCTTAAATTTGGCAAATCTTGTCGTTTGGTCAGGCGGCTACCCTGTCGCCTTAAAGGTTCACGGGAACGAATCGATCGATGAGCACTAACCTGTGTATGAGCAGCTTGTGTTCCAAAGCGAACAGTGGCTTTGGAATCGGTTTCTCCAACAGAATATACCATTTATTTATTTATTTAAGTAAGATCGCCATGTGGTCAATTCCTGCCCATTGTTGGTTCCAAGCCGGAGGGAAGTGTTGTGTCACAAAATAGTGCCCGTGGGGATTAAACGAGTGTCCTCACGTAGGTGCCACTTGCATGTGACCATAGTGAACCTAGAGCTTAAGTCTTGAGGCAGATTTCCGGTAAGCAGGGGATATCGATCATCGGGGTTTATATAGTCTGTCAACGACTGCATATATACTAGTTAGCAAAAGATTGCGGACGTATGGTCATAACAGTCTTAGTTATCATGGATGGTACGAAACTGGAGCGAATGCTTTAATATTGTCTGCTCCTTTATAAAAAGACTTGTCAAAAAATCAGTGGTGGTGGTTTGTGACTGCTTGTGAACCAAAACTACAAGGTACACGCCCATTAAAACAACTTGTGGAGGGCGAACAATTTAGAGTTTGAAGAAAGAAAGTGTAGTAGTGCTGTTAGAGTGGATAATAAGAATGAACTATACAAGATGAAAATCTAAGAGACAGGAACTACCGCGGGCAGCGTGTATCCCCTTATTCAATCGGCCCGATAAATCCGAGTTTCAGGCTAAATTTAATTACCAGTGAACGGTTCTAGTATGTGTTCCTTTTACAGCGTGAGATGGAAACTGCCAGTTCGCTCATGCCTAAGTAGGAGAATAATTTGACTTACGTCCGAAGCATGTAGTTCGATTCCAGAATGCTCGGAAACGAGGGTTTGGCAGTTGGTTACGTGAACTGCGTTTCAAAAATGAAGGACCACCTTAACAACAACGCCTAAGGTAGAGAGCTAAACAACCGGGTTTCTGTGGTCGCTTACCATAGACAAATCTGTTGCAATGGGCTCTGAATACGTGGAACGCACCGGACGGAACAGGGCAATGGACCACTGCGGCTCACAATTCATCACACTATATTAATACCTAGTCTCATTTCTTTGGCAGCAGGTAGCCGGACTCCAAGGTTTTGCTGATTGAGCTGTAATTAGGACGGCAACACTCAACAGGCTGTACACACACATGGCTTAATAGTTATCACTGCGGCGTCACCATATTTGTTGAACGCGGTCCTCAAGCGAGCGCACAATGCGTCAGCAAGTACAGCAAGGTGGACGACACCAAAATCACTTTGATTCCTTGATGCCAATAAATGTATTTAGTGTGGTCAGTTCGCGGCCACCAGAAACGTGCAGCATTGCTTGTCCCAACCGATAGGGTTCAACAGTTTATGCAAAAGAATGTATGAATGAGACCAAGTACGTATGTCCTAAGTAGACAAGCTATCAGGTGGTCAAAATTCATTGATATTTGCGTAATCGTTAATCTTCTGTTTCTAATCTTTACCTGAGCCATGTCAAAGTAGCGTTTTCGTTTTGTACGAGGAACTCAGTTTAGTACACTCGGTTGAGGCGTCCAAGAATTATGTTCGAGTAGTTTGTCAAACTGAGGATAAACAGCATCCAATGACCTAACGCAAAATGCATCAACGGCAAGATATGTTCTGAGTAGAGGTTGCGCAGTATAGAGATGATAGCAATGGGTCAATCATTAGGGGTTATAGAGCCCATTGAGTTGCACACAAACTGAAGTTCTTCACGAGCTTTGACACAAAGGGAGGGATAATTGAAATCAATTACAGTAGTTAGAGTACACAGTAGAATTTGCGGGTGTTTTAAGGCTACGAATGCGTGTTCATTCTATTCAGACTAGGTATGGCTGATGTAGCATTCGCCTAAAACTAACCACAAACTGGTGGTAATATATAGACCATATATCTGCCCCTTCTAGAATCCATGGGTTTTACTCTTCTTAATGGTTACTCATCAGTGAGGAGGTATATTTGAAATTGCTCTAGAATTAACTGAAAACTCAATAGCAGAGAGCGCATCAACTACTTTTCAACAAAATATAGTAACATTCAATGTGAAGGCCGCTTCAATGTGTAGTGTGAAGTTAGGATACAGAAAGTGGCTATAATTCTTAAGGTCATAGATACATCCAACCAAATTGCCAAGCTCAGCGAACAGTTCAACTGTCGTAGATACATGCAGTTAAAGAGTTAGCTGATGACGCATTTCACCACTATTATCCATCCAAGGTTCAAATATTCGTAAAATGAGTCAAAAGGTAAAGCTATCTGGTCTCCACTAACGATTGAATTATAAATAAAAAACACATGGACTATTCTTGACAGCGCCAGACAAGATTACCAAGATATGATGACAGTAATGCAATCGCATATGGTCGGCAATTGTACAGCAATGTTAAAAGTTAACCAGTATTTATTGATTCTATATATATATACATGTATATATATTTACATGTATGTGGAAGTCCTCGTTTTGAGTGCATCTGTAACGGTTACTCTGAAGTTGTAAAGGTATTCGGCGAATTTGCCAGCACGGGAATAGATTAAATGCACTTTCGAAGTGGCTTACATTCGTGAACCGGATATGATCCTCTGAAAGGCAAGTAACTGTGATTTTATTTCGTGGCAACTCATATCCGCCACGCAACGTTATTGTTAAGCAGAAAATTGTGGCTTTTTATAAGGAGAACGCTTGCTAAGCGGAAGGGCAGCAATTTCTGTAACACTGCTGCCGAGCCATTTGTTGGAACAGGGTTAACTCGAACCACCCCGTGGGTACCATGTGGAGTTTGCACGCCTAGCCAGTGATGACAATTTGCTTTGCTCTTCTCTAGTAACATGGTAGAAGTCATCGGTTAGTCGTCGATACTGAAAACGTGGATAGCCGTTTGATGATACAACCACGCCGTTACGGTGTGTGCGAAAACACTGTGGTTGATTTTGATGGATTTAGCGAAACCAAGCTACGGATCTTATACACATACTGGACAGTATTTCACCAGCGTTACGGAAGAAATCTTGTAATATTTCCTGCTTAGCATATGCTCTTCAACTAATGTCCTGCTGAATTATACTTTGGTAGGCAGGGAACGTAGATGATTTCTAAATAAATGTTACGGTATATTTCTGTTAGCTCGAATGAAAAGGAGACTGAACGGAATCATCTGCAACTATTACAAGTCTGTCAATATGAACTTGGTTGCTAAATAGTTACAACTCGGACAGAAGACATCTAAACTAAGAAATTTATATTTTATTGAGAGCACATACATGTGGAATACTGTGGAAGAGATGATTCAGGAAGCACCAAGAATTTTTCAAACATACGAAAGGTGAAATGGTAATTCTAGAGCCAACTAATTAAGAACTACTTTTCGTTCAAATCAACAGCATACGGATTTGAGAGATCATCAGCAATCTGTCTAAAAACAGTTTAAATTATTGACACCATTCTAAACTTTTTGCACCCTCAGTAAAGAGCACTTTTTGCCTCTTTATCACGTAGAAGGCTGTGTGATAGAGTACTCTTGTTTTAATTTGAAACAAACAGTTAACGCGGGCCACCAATTAACGATTGCTCTCTTCTGCTGGCTGCTTTGGAATACTCAGTTATGTCTAATATGTTCACAACTCTGTTTATCTGGAACAATTTTGATTTACTCAACTTTGCACTATACCGTCAATGTTTTGGAGAATTTTCGGAGTAATAGGCGAATTTCCCAAAAGGAAATAGATTTTTACAATATAACAAAATATCTGTAACTGGGTCATAAATAAGCGGGGTGAAATTGATGAAAGCACTGGTTTGACTGGATCGTCGGTCAGTAAATTTGTTCAGTCATTGAAACACACTGGACGCTGGCACATTCCGGCAGTGTGCAATCGCATCGAATGTAAGCATGAATATTAAAGCTATTGTGATTCACAATCAATTTGCATCCGTCATATTGCTGAAAGGACGCTTTTCAATTGGACGAGTACCTACCAGAATGCACGATCTCCCTGGATCGCACTATAATCGTTGAATTAACGTGACATCAATGATATTCACCAAGTAGAAGTCAACAGCTTTCGCCACTCGAAACATCCATTACTGTCCATGATCTTCCATACTGCGACAAAAAGAAAGAAATTAGACGATGTAACACTTTCTATTGTCTGTTCAGTGACCATATATTATCAGGTAATTGTAAACGACTACATGTAGGGTATGTGAGAAAGAAGTGCAGCTAGGAATGTGCGACAAAGTTGACGTATCTGTTTCCAAGGCAGCGTAATGTTTACGAACAGCTGCATTTGAACACAGCTTGGGTTTTATTCCACTTATCGTGATGGTTTCGACAACACGCACGAAGTGTACATTAACACTTCTCAACATAACAGTAATCATTGTGATCCCACTGGATGGATGACAGTTGGCCAGTGAATGTCTACCTACGGATAATATATGTGACGTTGAAGAACAGATCGAATGGGTAGGACTGGGTGAACTTCCTCCGTAACCGATTACACACCGGTTCTTGAATTATAACGTTTAATGCCTTATTAGATTTTCCCATATCAAAAAGGGTGCATCTGCAATTAGAGTATGGGCTGGTGCAGGTAGATTGTTCTTCCAACTGTGGGGATTCGAGTAGATTGTTGGTTCAACTGATCAGGGTGCTTCCTGGAACTGAAAGTCTAATGAGATATATGTACGTAGTAATCAACATTAGAATGCACGAATATTAGCTAGGTCAAATCGGTGCCAAACTCCACAGTCTCTTCTGTGCAACTGTTCGTAATAAATACCCAGATAAAATATATCACAAACAGAGCGCTCCTAGTTGTTCCGGATGAAAATAAGCCACTGTGCTTTCTACCCTTATATTAACAACGTAAATTTTCGTTTGGTTTCCAAATAGTATGTTAAGTTTGAAATGGACAACCTATTTCACAAGTTGACGTTTGAAAACATCACTGATTGGATCTGCCCTTGTCTTGCACACATGTAATTCAATTAGTCATTTTATAGCAGGGCGGTGACTATGGTACTAATACGCCTGTTCCACATTCAATTATCATCCCCACTATCTGGCCTCAAAACGCAGTTCTTGTAAGTAACAATACTAACTCAACTTTAAGCTACCTAGTAAGCAACTGAACAAGTGTATCAACGGAGTGTCCCAATAACCAGTGCATGCGTCGTCTGGAGTAACACCAAAACTATGGACATATACGAATTGAGGATGTCAACAAGATTGGGGTGTTAAAGTGGTAGGTGTAATTACGCACAATGCAAATCAAAATGCAGATACAAAAGACTGGGATAGCTTCTTTACTTTAACATCATCAGATGCATTTTTGGTTCAAAGTATGCACAATACAGCATTAGTAGTTGAAATCTATTAGTAGACCCATAAGCCCTTTTGACCAGACGCTATCTTCAAAGATCCCACAGCATTGAACCTATCCGACAGTAATAAAGGCAGATTCGAGAAAAGCGCAATCTGATCTAAGGCGAATACTACGCACACCAACTTGCGAAAATTTTTAAATATTTTCTTGAGCTTGCAAGTTTATGTATTTTAAAAGGAGAATCATCCTACTTGGGCCTAATAAATTTTCGGAAGAGCATGTTTTGTTAACCAATGTTGCTTGTCATACACTTCTTGCTTACAAGCGATTTTAAGCGTTGACAAAACTGGCGAAAAGCTATGCTGTTTAATATTGGGTTTCTCTGTGATTTCTTGGCTTTAAACAAATCACCCGGGTGACGTTCTCTTCAGCACAACACATAATTCCATATACGTAAGTTCTCATACAATCATTAACTTGTCCACAAGGATGAAATATCCTTTTAGCAGAAGTTAGAATTGCGTGTGATCTCATACATCTACCTTATATGTCAACAACTTAAAAGTAAACGCAAAATAAAGCGAGAATTCCTCCTCGACGAACACCGGACCGACTGACTCGGACTCCAAAGGAACGAGCGAATACCGCGCGCCTGCATTAATATAGAACATGTTAGTGCAACCAGTGCTCACCTAACCCTCTGTCGAAGGTTGTCTCACCTCAGAACTCACTAATATATCCTTCATGTCAGAAACGGCTAGAGAATGATGTTACGCATGTGTAAGCACAGCATTCCTGCAATTCTTTCGCTGATCCATTGATTGATTTTTAACTACGATATGGAACGGTTCATCCAGATTCACATGCACGTTATGAATCCGCGTAGGGCTAGGCCGCCCCCAGAGCTACCAGTTCATTTGCAAGCCGCTAAAAATCGAGGTCGTATGCAGGCTGTTAAGGCGGTTACTGTTTATGGATGAGTAGTTGGGTAGATACTGTCAAGCTTTTAAGCAGAGGGAAGCAAATTCCCGAACGGCTGACATTGTAGGTTTCCTAGCTGTCAACTTTTAGCGTAATTTCGCCGTCAGAATCCAAGTGAATTAGCTGCTCACTGAAAGCAGCGCTATACAATACAATTTGTGTCCGGAGAACACAGCCTAAGTAAGCCAGCGAATAGCAAATTTCAAAGAGAATGATGGGGCTTGTATCTATTTATCATCTCACTGGATATTTGACGGACTGCGAAAGACTGAAATAATCCTTTACACTCCATGAAATATCCATGCTTTCCAAGCACACATATACTAGCCAGAAATTTTCAACCAACACATCGAATAGACGAATCGGACGCACTACTGATGTCTGGAAACCAGAGACAAGGTAATAGAGCAGATATTTGGCGGTTTTCCTGTAGCGTTCTCGTATTGACAAGGTTATTAACGTGATTTTGCTTTCAATGCAACTCTACTTACTTTGTATGAATCTTGTGTTCTCTGTGGCTGGTTATTCCGTGAAGAACGACAAAAGTAAGTAACTTCCGTCTGACCGAAATAATGCTTGTATAACATTTTGAACTTAAACGATATTGGAACATTTTGTCAGAAACTGAAAAATGTCAATCGCTTGGAACTAATAGCTTTTCTTTAATTTTTAGTAATATGTCGTGCACACATTTAACAGGAGTAGGCCATCCAAGTTTAAAGAAGAGTAAATCAAGGTCCTGGAACTTGATTCTACTTTAAGAGCTTGGTCTCACGTTATCTACTGCGCGCTATGGCGGACCCAATGGCAAGGCGCAGGTAGTAAAGTGGTAACTAGCCTGCACTGAAGCCGATAATTCTGGCTGACTAAACTGATGTTACTGTTTCTGAAATTGTTAGAAGTTCTATATATATTGACTAGGTATTCACTGTCATGCACAAAACATCTCATTTCGATTTGCTGGGAGACAACTGCAAGTAAACTGCCAAGCTCCGAAATCAAATCAACACTTCAAATGCCAACCCAAGTTATAGGTAGCTATAAGTATTACACTTCGAATAGTTCAGCTCAACACCGCGAGCGGTTTCACAAATTGTGGATATGCAGTCTCCACTCGTCGCATGTGACCTCGCAAACCCACTACTTTCCCTGTTCGTTTCCCGTATCAGGATTAATATTGCTTCATGGATGCCAACGGCAACGACCACTTCCATCTCCACTGCACGGCGAGATCACCAGGTCTGACGGTCACAATTCATGACAGCAAGCAGTTTTTCCTAGTCTTTGCGAACCTCGTTTTTATGTAGACAGCCGTGATGCGTTGGAGAGTAAGTAGCATTTTCATAAACCCCATATAGACCCAAATTCCTTCATGTTATACATAAAGCTTAATTGCCAATATTAATTTCTGGTAAATTTGGGACCAGACATACAACCAGTAACAGTAAGCAGTTGCTGAACCTGGACCCCAGTCCACTTTGACATGATTCACTAGTTTGCAAATAGCCAAGAGCTCATAGCGTCGACTCAAACGTCAAACGAAATGCACCCGTCGATAAGCACAATATGTATATGGTCACGTTACCAGCTTATGCGTTAACTCGAATGGGGACCTTGAAATAAGCTTCTCCAACGATAAGTAAGACTGCGACGTAATGGATTTCCGTCTATGGCTAGTGCGAGCCTGCTGCGAAGCTGGTGCCTGATGTTTAGCTAGCTAGTGCTTATGAGGTATAGATGAGCATCTTGCCTTAGGTTCCACATGGATATAATTATGGAATGAAAACAGAGCCCAAGTCTTGAAGCAGGTTTCCTGTAAGCAGCAAATACTTATCAACGGGGTTTCTAGTATTCTGTCAAAAAGCGCCTATGTACCAATTCGTAGATAATTACGTACGTAGCGACAAGGCAGAATCCGTTAGGATGGAGGGGTTTCAAGAACAGGTAATGGCTTGAGACTATCCGCTCGCTTTTACAAGGACTTGTCAAACGAGCAGAAGTGAACGTCCGCAATTGCATGTGAATTGAAACAAAAAGATAATCCTGTCTAAAGCAAAGTGTGATTTGTGAACACTTTTGAGGCGGAAGTGGGAAAGAATAATCAGGGATAATAAGAATACAATGATTAAGAGAAAGAATAATAAGACATTAAGTTCCGAGGAACAGCGCGTATTCCGTTCTTCAATCGGCTCGATAAGTCAGACATTCGGAATTGTTTGTTTCCTATGCACCAATAAATTGTTTTACAAAGCGTATTTGTACTATCTGAGCAAAAAACTGCTAGTTTGATCACGCCTCCATTTGAGAACCATTTGGTTCACATTCGATGCACATGGTTCGATCCATGCCTGCATGTAAATGAGGGTTTGTCAGTTGGCCAATGGAATTATGTTTCAAGAATGTAAGAGTACTTAAATATCAGCCCCTAAACTGCACGGCTAAACAGTCGGGTTCCTGTGGTTTCTTCCGACAGACAATTCTGCTGCAAGTGTCTCTTACCATATGGAAAGCACCAGGCAGAACCGCGCAATGGACCCAGGGGCTCATAATTTATCACACTATGTTACTACCTAGTCTCATTTCGATGACTGCAAGTTGCTGACCTCCATAGTTTTTCTGATTGAGCTGTAGTTAGGATGGTAGAACCGAACAGGTTCTACATATAAATGACTTGAGTGATATCAATGCGGCATCACCGTATGTGCTGTAGGCTTTTACGCATAAGACAATGTGCTCACCAGAGTGCACAATGTATCAACAAATGCAGGAGGGTGATGCATATGCAAAATCTATTGAACTACTTGATTTAAAGGAATGCATATAGTGAAGTCACGTTGTGCACACCATATACGTGCTGCATTCCTTGGCAAAACTGATGCACTTCAACAGTTTATCCTAAAGAATGTATTGATACGATCAAGTACGCATGCACTGAATAGACTAGCTGTCAGGTAGACAAAATTCACTGGTACTTGCGTAACTGTTTTCCTTCGCTTTCTGCCATTTGTTTGCGATAGTTGTCACAGTAGCTGCCTTCGGTTTTACGAGGAAGTCCGTTTAGAATAATCGGTTGCCACGTTTGCATGTAAACGCACCCCAGGATCCAGTTCGTACTTTGTCAAATTAAGTATAAACGGCATTCAATTGACCTAACGCAAGATGAGTAAATAGCACTTCATCATCATCATTACCAATACACGTTAGCCGAGGCTGCGAATTACAGCTCAGTTAATGTGCCGCAACTATCCCGATGATTTGATCTGAATAGTGGTCACGCTTGATAGAGATGATTGCAATAGGTCAACCACCCCACTGAGTTGCTCACCAGCTGGTGATATTTACAATCCTTAACACGAAAGAAGTAATAATTGAAATCAACGAGCGCAATGCAAATCCACATTTGCACTTTCAGCATGATTCCCAGGTTCGAAGGGAATATTCTATTCACCATTGGTATAGATGATGCAGCATTCACTTGAAACTAGCAACCAACTTGCGATCATATGTGGACCATGAATATTTACCTTCTGGTCACTACGTGCTTTTATTTTTCTTAGTCCGCCCGCACCAATGAGAATCCAAAATTGAAAGTCTTCTGTAATGAACTGAGGATTAACTAAAAGAAAACGCAATAACTGTCTATTGTAATGAGAATATTGATGCACAAAGGATGTAAGCCAGATTTAATAAATCTAATATGGAGTGGAGAAAAAAAACTTGCTTTGCAATGTCTAAGTATAAATACATGCTTTTAACCATTTAACTGAGGAGACAATCCACTTCAACAACCCACATCAACAAGGTCATCCAAACACACACGTGACGTACGCAAGCGTTTAACTCAATCACATTGAGTCGATTGTCTTTCTGTGTGACACCATTCGATACAGAATTCTCGAGGCAGACCGAAAAGCCTAAGCTTATTCCGATCCAGTGTTTCGATATGAAAGGATTTGTGATCTGTAAATCTGTGTTCAGCGCTCTGTGCAGGTTCCAGTCACTCGCCATTACTTGTAGCCTTGTCAGCCAGTGCGCCTGCATAACCCATCACACGGACTCGCGACCACGCCGAACGCTCATTTGACCTTACAACCACCACGCTCGCCTGACCGATGTGTGCCGCTCTCAAAGCTGTAAGAGTACAGAACGCTAACCAACCTACTGGGTCAGGTAACGACACCAAATTGAATGGCAGAAATTCCAAACCGAAGAGGCTCCAAGCGAAAGGCGTTTGCGGGTTAGGAGAATGTCATCGAATAGTAAAATTCGGTCTGGCTTGCTCGCATTGTTTGGAATGCTATCATATGAACTATGCAAATGTGTCCCAACAACAGGTATGGGAGCGAAATAGCTCCCAAGATGCATTTTGGTTCTGTACTGCGTGTTCCACCATCCCCTCGTCAAGTGCTTGCTTATCCTAACTCATATATGCGACCGGTTAACCGCAGAAGCCGAGCAGAGGATAAATGATAAGATTACTTCAATGGAAGCGAGTATGCGTCACAGAAGTGTAGCAGCTTCTAAGCAACGGAACGCTGAACAATCCGATTTCCCCGAACTGCAATCAGCCACGTCGCCATCTCCGTTGTCTTCTCCAACTTTGTTAAAGCGACGGGCGAAACCAGACTGTACCTACGAGAGTCAAACAGTACTCACGGCAACGAAAATCAGGCACCACTCAAAACGTCTGGTTAAGCAAATTTTACAATACCTGACATCTAGCATTAACAAGGATGAAGCAGCCGAACTCTAACCTTCGGTACCTGTAGCTCAAATACTTCTTGTCGAAAATAAGCCTCCCAGAACAGCAGTTTCCTATGCAGAGACTGCTGCAAAGGCCCACGGAGAGGCCGCCGTTGCTGCCTCTTCCATTGTAAACACCGTTAACGCGAATAGAGGGACAAACAGCAGAAAAGCAACACTTGTCAGCAGTTCAGGAAAACGAGTACCATACCTTGCAGATCATGGAAAAAGAGATCCAACAACAGTGCCCGGACTGTTGTATGCTCAAACGTCCATAAATCTACCGCCTTCACATTGGGGGATAAGTTATCAGACGACCAAGACCAATGGAACTCATTGCGCATGCAGATGAGTATCAAAATCAAGCCCATAAAATTATTACGAATTACTCGTCATCCAAACTCGCCACACTATGTAGAACCTAGACTTCTTCGAGCAACACTAGAATCCGCCACCGACGTAGAAAACGTTTTGCACTCTGCAAGCGCGCTAAAACACGGATCCTGTGGGATACGTATCTATCCCGATGTCCCTTAGAGCGCGTAACAATCAAAAAGAAACACCGAAGAGGGGCACAGCAAGCAAGACCGTCTAAACGCAATCTTCATACATGGTGTGCCAGAACATTCTTCTAACGATGTTCAAGAGACAGGAAAGCACGATTTAGAACAGTGGCGGTTCATTCGTGGAACAATCTCTTTCGATGATATTGTGGCAATTACGCTCACCAGAGCACCTCTCTCACAAAATTATAGAGGATGCGGCCCTAGAAATCTAAAATTTGGGGTTCAGTCCGATCAACAAGCGAAGGATGTTTTAGATCGATGGCGAAGAAATCGGAAATATCTTCCTTCCGAAATTCGGTTAAAGGTTGCAAAGGATTTGCACAGCTCAAATGTTAAAGCAACTGAAGCAGCAAGCATACCGACGAATGTACAGAAACGTAACTTTACTGCTGCTTTAATTGACTCTAGCGTTGTTCTAAACCATGATTGGTACGTACCTTGGCGGAATCAATTTGCAAACGAGGTATCATTATCCCATGAAAAATTCGAATAACTGCCGAGCTCCCATCGGTCGGCATTCTCCTCCACGGGACCCATTCACCCATCTGTGGGCTCCTACAGACCGAGAAACTGGCCTGCTTGTATACGAATGCTCAGGGTCTTTCTAACAAACTGGCTGAACTGAAAAATCGCCAAGCTTCCAGTTCATATGATATCATTGGTATCTCCGAGACGTAGTTAAACGCGGGAATGACGCACGCTGAAATTTCGATAGCGGGCATGTCGCTGATCCGGAATCACAGACTCACTAAAGGAGGAGGGGTAATACTGTATTACCGAAACGACTTACAGTGCGAAGCCGTGGAGGATCCAGAATCGCAGTTCACTGAATCCCTTTGGTGCCGCTCGCAGTTAACAGACAGAGACGCTTGCCTTATTGTCTTGGTGTACCGCACCGCAAACTCAACACCCGAAACCGACTATCACCTAGCGGCTGCTTTAAGATGCAGTTTACAACAAAAGTACCCTCACATTATTATCATGGGTGATTTCAACGTACATTGTTTAGAAACTCTCGCCTCGATCGGAGAACAATTAGAAGCCGATCTAGAAGATCTAGTAACTAGTGTGCCTGTTTACAAGCACATCACTTTGCCCACTCGGTTCAGAACAGGTAACATACCATCTGTGCTGGATCTTGTGCTTACCAACGAGGAGCATATGATTGATGTGTTGGTTTAGACTGCCCGTTTGGTCGCAGTGATTATGCCGTGATCAGTTTCAGCTTCGTCTGCTATGCAGAATATCCGAATGAGAACGATGAGACTGTGCGAACCATCACAAACTACCATCGATTAGCCCATCTCGTCAGCGCCACAAGTTGGTCGTTCCTCGAAGAAGAAGCCCCGGGAGTCGCCTGGCTTGAGTTCGTCAAAAAATTCAGTCAGCTGATTGCAGACGCTTCAGAACTAAAAGTTTGCTATAAGTGTAAATCAGTTTATAACGTTAGGAGCAGAACTCGAAAATGGATGACAGTACACAAAACAGCATGGCGAGTGTACAAAGAAGCTCCAACGCAAGAAACTTAGGACAAGTATGTAGCCAAGGTAATAAATTCACTCAACTGTGAAGAAAAGACAAAGCTGCCTATCAGCAGAACATCGCAAAAGACATTCAGTGCCAACTTAGCAACTGACGTACAAACACGCTAGTAGCCTGCGAAATGTGAGGCAAGGATTTCCTCCACTCATGACGGTTGATGGCCCAACAAGAACGGCTATGGAAGCAGCAAAGGCGCTGCAGATGCAATGGGCTCCCATGTTCGAAGGGTCTTGCCACCAGGTGATCTACCAAGCTTTGTCTTCTCCTTGCCAGGACTAAGCCAAATCACTTTTACCGCGGAGGCTGCATTGCAAACCTGACGTGCCTACGCAAACACAGCTCACCGAGTGTCGACAGCATTCGTCTAGAAGCACTGGAAGATGCAGCAAGCTAACAGGCAGGACCTCCAGCTCAGCTTTTCCAACGCTGCTTAGACCAGAACCAAGTTCCCGCCATGTGGAAACTTGGAATAATAAACTCGATTCACAAAGGTGGAAGTAGAACTGATTCCTCCAAATTCCGTCAAGTATCCCTTCTTCCAATACTCTTCAAGGTCATGGACTCCATAGTTGCAGATGCGTTGGTGTGCTATCTGGAAAACTGCAACCTCATCACTCCTGAGCAGCACGGTTCCCGTCGACCGCGGTCAGGTACAACGAATTTACTAATTGCACGCAGTAGTTGGACCGAGGCAGCTGACGCTGGAGAAGGTGCTGATGTGATCTACCTGGAATTTACCAAGGCTTTCGATCGTCTAGACCATCGGATACTACTATCCAAGCTGCAGCATTACGGGATCGGCGACCCTATTCTAAGCTGGACTGCCAACTTTCTACTTCAACGGCAATTAGTGGTCAGATTTCGGAGCTCTTTAACCTACCCCATACAAGTCGAGTGTGGTGTGCCGCAAAGCTCAGCTTTAGGTCCACGTTTGCTTTTGGTGTTTATTAATGACCTTGCGAAGGTATTCGCTTCAAACTTTCTATTGTTTGCCGACGATATCTAGATCTGGCGCAGAATCCAGGCGAACGCTGACCAACATGTGCTTCAGAGTGACCTAGATACGGTGTATCAATGGTCGACCCAAAACTTATTGCATTTCAACGTCAGTAAATGCAAGGTGCATTCCGTCCGACATCACAGCATCTACTCATACCGGCTCGGAACGAATATACTACAATAATCTGCTGTCGAACGTGACTTTGGTGTCCTAGTTCAAGATGACTTGGGTTGCTCCAGGCAAACCGAAAAGTATTCGAAAACCGGGAACCAACACGTCGAGCTGTTGCGCCGGGCGTTTGGACAAAAAAGCAGCTCCATATTTCCCCAAATGCTCAGTGCGTATATTCGCCCCCATGTCGAATAGGCAATTCAAGCTTGGCATCCATGGCTGAAACACGACCTTTATGCACTGGAGCAACCACAACGCCAAGCATTTAAGAAAGTAATTGGAATGCGCAATCTTTCCTACCAGGAGAGTCTGCAACGATTGGGGGAGTTCAGTGGAAGCTATCGTAGACTACGAGGTGACCTGATTATGGCATACTTGATTCTGCCAGACCCACATCATGTGTGCCGCCATTTACTGAAACTCAGGAGCAACACAAACCTAAGGGGCCACTCGATAAAACTCGCAGAACAATACAGTCGTATGGAGTGCTGCAGAAATTTCTTTTCCATTCGTGTCTGTCACCAGTGGAATGCTCTCCCAGAATCGGTCGTCTCTGCACCGACACCAACAATATTTAAAAGACGGTTGGACGATGCACACATCCACTTACACTTTGTTAATTAACACTATGTTTCCATCCTACACCTGAAGCATACCATGGAATTGTTTGTTGTTAACTGTGTGTGCTGTGAATCTAAGAGGATCTCAGGACTACAGCGGAGTAAACGATAAGTCCTCATTTTCATATTTAAATTATTAACTATTTTACTATCCTTATCATCATTTTATTGATATCCCCACCAACTATCCAACGAAACTTGTAAAACGATGCTTCTTAACCCGTATAAATTCATTGTTCATTATTCATTGATGTTATCTTTTATCTTACACGGCTTATTCTGCTTCAGAAGCCTTGCTTTCTTTGCCCGCTTAACAATTTATCTTTTGCATTACGCATGAATCGCATTGTACACAACAAATAAAAATCCAAAAATAACAACAGCACTTTGCCTGATCAGATCAGTAAAACTGCCGCCTGAATTTCCTTCAAAATTCATACGGCGTTCGATCATCTTTTATTATGTTACGCTACTCAACGCTAACCAAAAGTGGTTAAGTATGGGAATACGCATAAGACACTCGTTATCCAATTGGTTTGTAGTACACCGCTTCACCACAAGAAATTGCTCCAGTGTGGGATCACACGCTGTAAATGCTGATGTTTGCGTTCGGTGTAATCTTTTACCGCTTGCCTCATGCAAATAATTTTGGAGGGGAATGGTATGCAAAAATTGAAGTGTCTTTTGTCAGGGGACACCGAACTCAGAATGTTCTGCGTGTTTAGAGAATCATTTATTACTGGCAATCTAGTTTAGGTTGGCTTCACCAGTTGGAAACTTGTGTTTAATAACCGGCGAATATAATCATCCAAACGTCACCAACCCAAATTGTAAAAACATTGATTTCCGGCTTTCAAGTCAGCCTAGACCAAATTGTATGCTTTTTTCAATTACCAGTCAAGACCACCAACTTCCTAGACTGGAAAAGCCATGCTCATAAAATGCAAAAAGTCAACAGATACACTAAACTGCATTGCTTTAGGTGGATAGCAAATTCTCTTGGCTACAAATTTTGTATGGTGACCACAGTTGAGTTCTGGAACTGAGATTGGTAGAATAGCTGTATGCGTTTACTGTATGCAACTCTACAGTGGTTTTTTCGTTCTGCGTTTGGTGCAGAGAAAGCGAAAGTATCGATAGCCATTTTAGACAACAAGCTTTTTTGACCGTAAATTTAACTGAACCAGTTTTCCCCTAGTTATCCTTGGGATTTATATGACACACTAATATATACATATTGCTACTCTTTGATGGATGCACCATATTTATACACACATATCCATACTCGCACTGTGTAGTACTGAAACACAATCAATACATTGTCGGAGCCGTGTACCGCCTGGTGTCATTCCGTAATCCCCGACGATGTAGGTAGGGTAGTCAGTCGGCGAAATAATATGAGACCAATAATGACTGACTTGGAGGACTGAACATAAACTTCCCTCAACTGTAGCACGAGAACCTATGTATAAATTAGTGTTGTAATGAGGAGGTCACCCAAATGGTTTGTTTGAAATCAAAAACAACATCAAAACCTACTATTGAACAGTGGTACTTTAAGCCAATTATATCATCAAGTAAAGAAGGTTGTCGGCTGGAGGGGCTAAGAAAACCCACAGTGCTTAAGGGTATAGATGCTTCATTGTTTTTATTAGACCCAAGTAGAATGATACCCATTTCAACTACAACCACTTGAAAAATCAAAAAAAGCTTTAAAAGTTTTAGAAATTTTTGTGTGCGTAGTATTCTCTATTGGTCGCAATACAACCCAGGTTAAACTAACAACTGTAGTATGTTTAACGACTGCGTCTATTTCTGTAGAGAAAATAACATCCCAGCATGAGCTCAGACTTTCATATACAGCTGTAGTCTTACTATCACAGTTTTCAGGTTTCAACGCAGAACCGCCGCTAGCATGCCGTATTACTAAGCTTTTAGTTTCGTGTGCATTTACAGAAGAATTTTGAATATTATGGTGAACGCAAGGTTTCCATGCGATTCCAAATACTAATATTGTATTACATGATTTACATCACTCATGCACTTGATGAGTTAAATGTATATGAACTCAATCTTTTTATTCACTTACATTTTGCGTAGAGTACAGTTACAATCATTCACATTAAATTTTTACAGGTTCGTCATCCTCAGTGCTAATAGGTCTATATTACTATTATTGCTCCAGGCGAGGGTCCACAGTAGCCAGCCTAAAAGAGAATTGGTCACTTGGTGGGCCCCACCAATTGATAGTTTCAGGGTAAAACAAGAGCACACAATCACACTGCTTTCTTTGTGCATAAAAATGGCAAAACTCAAACTCCAAGTTTCGTACTAACTTTTCCAACCTAGTCAGTAGTTGAACATCGTTTCCCTTTTAAGACAGTAACAATTCTTGACCAATGTGATAAGGTGCACGTAAGCGTAAGGTGCTCGTAAGCGGACATTATGCGTTAAGTAAATTTTGCGTAGTGTTATTGAGTACAGATCGAGCTTTTGGTTTTGCTTTAGCTAACCCCTACTATAAGTATCCTTTGTATTGTTTATTTCAAGATAAACCCACAAGTTTAATTTTCTAATTCTATTTGAATTGCATACCTAAGCATACACAGTTGCGGTGTTGTATTTGTTGGCTGAATAATATACAACGTGGAACCTACTGAAGGTTACATGTATGGGTGCAAATTTTTCATTTGCTATATTTTGTATGCTATAACTAAAATGCTCTGCTATCATTAATTCGAATGTATTGCCTAACAGCAAACGAGGTCTTCAGGTAATCTTATTGTTGGAGGGGCGCTTCAACTACGATGCTATGGATGCGGTGTGTGTACGGTAGCGGAATATACTAAATATAACTCTTTGCTCTTAACGAACAGAGTTAAGAATGGTGTCATTAACTTAATAACTGCATTATTTAGCCTAGTCTCAACTAACTTCTCATAAACGGCATGCTATTCACAGTAACCAGGATTCTTTTTAAATCAGTAGGTTTTGGAATTACGAATTACGAAATCCGAATGGTTGAAAAAGTTCGTCTTCTTTTTCAAAATTAAAAGTCGATGTGTCCACAATAAAGTATAAATTTTTGATTGAATGTTTTCTCTCCGATTAAACAAATGATGTCCATAGGGCGACTTATAGTAAGCGCAGGTCATTCCGTTCAGTAGCTTTTCTGTTTTTGCTTAAAAGAAGCTTATTATACATTCCGGTTAGTAACCCACCTGATTGTGTATTACTAGTAGTATAATACGACAGAAAACTAAACAAAGAGCACATGGTACAAAGAAAGTGCTTTAAGTTTGTTTACGTAGCACTTGTGTAATACTTCTCAATGCGTTCATAACATCCGTAACTAGGTTCCGTGAAATCTATCAGTAGCAAGGACGGTGCTCTTCACGAATTTTAACAGCGTTCCTGTGGATTCAAAAGCTTATTTGCAGTAAAAATAACTGTCATTACAAAGGACCACCACCACGTTAGCGGAAAAAAGAAACGCATAATATATTTACAAGATTCGTCATTTAATTTATGCTACACAGCTTTATATTTTCATCTCACCGTTTGAAAATAAGGGTTATGGGCAGCAAATATTGAACAATGAACAATAAATTTACACGGGTGAAGAAGCGTTGCTTTATAAGTCCCGTTGGATATTTGGTGGGGATATCAACATAATAATGATGATAAGGATAGTAAAATAGGATGGAGACGTAGTGTTAAGTAACATATTGTAAGTGGATGAGTATATCGTCCAACCGTCTTTTAAATACTGTTGGTGTCGGTGCAAAGACGACCGATTCTGGGAGAGCATTCCACTGGTGACAGACACGAATTGAAAGGACATTTCTGCAGCACTACATACGACTGTATTGTTCTGCGAGTTTTATCGAGTGGTCCCTCAGGTTTGTATTGCTGCTGAGTTGCAGTAAATGACGGCACACATGATGTGGGTCTGGCAGGATAAAGCATGCCATAATCAGGTCACCTCGTAGTCTACGATAGCTTCCACTGAACTCCCCCAATCGTTGCAGACTCTCCTGGTAGGCAAGATTGCGCATTCCAATTACTTTCTTAAATGCTTGGCGTTGTGGTTGCTCCAGTGCATAAAGGTCGTGTTTCAGCCATGGATGCCAAGCTTGAATTGCCTATTCGACATGGGGGCGAATATACGCACTGAGCATTTGGGGAAATATGGAGCTGCTTTTTTGTCCAAACGCCCAGCGCAACAGCTCGACGTGTTGGTTCCCGGTTTTCGAATACTTTTCGGTTTGCCTGGAGCAACCCAAGTCATCTTGAACTAGGACACCAAAGTCACGTTCGACAGCAGATTATTGTAGTATATTCGTTCCGAGCCGGTATGAGTAGATGCTGTGATGTCGGACGGAAAGCACCTTGGATGTACTGACATTGAAATGCAATACGTTTTGGGTCGACCATTGATACACCGCATCTATATCACTCTGAAGCACATGTTGGTCGGCGCTAGCCTGGATCCTGCACCAGATCTTGATATCGTCTGCAAACAATAGAAAGTTTGAAGCGATTTTCTGTGCAAGGTCAATAATATACACCAAAAACACCAAACACCAAACAAAAACCTAGCCTTGCGGCACACCACACTTTACTTGTGTGGGGTTCGATAAAGAGCTCCGAAATCTGACCACTAATTCCGTTGAGGTAGAAAGTTGGCAGTCCAGCTTAGAATAGGGTCGCCGATCCCGTAATGCTACAGCTTCGATAGTGGTACGCGATGGTCTAGACGATCGAAAGCCTTGGAAAAATCCAGGTCGATCACATCAACACCTACTCCAGCGTCAGCTGCCTCGGTCCAACTACTGCGTGCAATTAGTAAATTCGTTGTACATGACAGCGGTCGACGGGAACCGTGCTGCTCAGGAGTGGTGATGTTGCAATTTTCCAGATAGCACACCAGTGCATCGGCAACTATGGATTCCATGACCTAGAAGACTATTGGAAGATGGGATACTGGGAGGTAGTTGGAGGGATCAATACTCTTTTCATTTTTGTGAAGCGGGGTTATTATTCCCAGCTTTCACATGGCGGGAGCTTGGATCTGGTCTAAGCAGCGTTGGAAAAGCTGAGCTGGGGTCCTGCCAGTTAGCTTGTTGCTGCTCCCAATGCCTCTGAACGCAATATACTTCAACATTTCAGAGGCTCTTACTATCAAACCAATATTCAAGATTTGTTTTCCAACACCAATTACTCATCTGTATTAAATTTACTGTGGAAGCTGTATTGCAGAACATGACATCTTCGCGTAACCACAGATCACCGAATGTCAAAACCATTCATCCAGATGCAATGGTAGTAGCAGCAAGACAACTGGCAAAACGTTTGTCCCAGATCAGAACCAGAGTTCTGTAATGTTAAACTGTGTACTATTAACACTGATCCACAAAAGGCGGTAACAGGAAATAGCCCACAAATCACCGCTTGGTAAATTTTCTATTTGTATTGCCAAGACTTATGGAATTCATCGTTGCCATTGCGTTAATGTGTTAGCTTAAAAATTAGAGCAATATTGCTCACGTGCCATACAGCTTGCGTCGACTGCGTTCGTGCAAAACGAATATATTGATCTCACTGTGTAGTTGTACAGAGTAAGTTGACGCTGGGAAGGCTTTAGATGTGATCTAATTGGATTTGTTAAAGGCGATCGATGGTTTGGATCATCGGATTCTTCTTTCTAAGCACCAATATTACGGATCGGTGACCGTTTCTTCAGCTACGTCAAGGATTCATTCTGCAACGGAAGTTAGCAGTCAGAGTCCGGAGTTCCTTATGTGAGACTGTAACAGTCGAGTGTGGTATGCCTCAAAGCACAGTTCTTGGGCTACGATTGCTTTTGGCATTCATCAAACACCTTGCACAGATAACCACACCAAACTTCTTACTTCTTGCTGACCTGATCATGTTATGACACAGGAATTAGGAGGAGATCAATCAGAATATACTTCATTGTTCAACGTAAAATCTGCTACAGTTCAACGTGAGCAAATGCAAGGTACTCTGCAAGCGAAAGCAGGGTACCTATTCCTACAGGCTAGGAACGCAAGTACTACAGCGATCATCCGCGAGCGCAAGCTTAGCGTGTTGGTTCAGTACAACTTTGGCTTTAATAAGCATCTAAACAGACATCAAAACTTGGTAACCAATTTGTCAGCCTGTTGAGACGGGCGTTCAGATAAATAGATAATTCTATTTTCAGACATATGCTCAATGCGTATGTTCGTCCCCATGTCGAAGAAGCAAATCAAGCCTGACAGCCATTGCTAAACCACAAGCTTACTGCAATGGAGCAGCCTTAAAATCAGGCTTCGACATACATCAGCGAAATGCGGAATCTACCATACGCACAGTGACTGAAATATTTGGATGTATTTAGCGAGCGATAACGAAGACTATGGAACGGCTTGATAATTGTACACCTGATTTTACTCCATCCAACTTATGTGTTGCTCTTTCGTGCAAATCACCAGTAGTAACAAAGTGGAAAGTCACTGCTTGTAATTAGCAGAACAATATGGCAGCCTGGATTATGTAAAAAACTTTAAGTAATTATGCCAAGTTTAGCTGGCTCTCTCCAAATCGTTCGTTTGTACACCTTCACTAGCCAGAATTAATAGTCCGTTGGATGGCGCACCCTAACCCTTTTTCAATTGAAAGTACTGTCCATCAAAATTCCGGAAACTAACTTACAATGATTAATTTTTCGTTGACACTATGAAAAATGGCGAAGTGCATAGGTACTACATTAAATAAACTAAGTCCATTCTTTTGACAGCAAAAATGCGATCAGCATTTTTTCATCAACGCTTTCCAATAACACACCAGACCCGTAAAGGGTCTACTAAAGCAAGACCACTTAATCCGCAAAGTTAGTTGTCCAATCTCCATTTTTACGATTTTGGTTTCCTTACCTTAACGAGTGCGATATGAATGTTTCTCATATGTGGGTCTCACCGATACCATTAGCATTTAAAGCCACTAACAAATGACAAGCATAAATGCCACGTTATGCATTGATGTTCGCATTTCTCATTGACGCAAAACAGATTGACACGATCAGTGCTGCTGGTATTTTAAGAGCGAAAATATTAGCAGAAATGATGCACGGCGATCAAATCGTCATCATCGCTAGCTACGTATCGCTAATTTCAGTTCAAGACTGTTAGCTTTATAAAGTTTACAATTTAGCTTTGGTGCCAGGTATCTAGTGCAATACGCGTGTTTTAAGATACTGGTTTGAAACCTTAAAATACATGGCGTACAGTTCTTCAAACTGCAGTTCACTTGTTAGCTCTATACCGCCCAAAATATTAGATCTTTCAGTATATATTATGTGACTGTTGCCTAACATGAAGGCCAAAAACATACGGATAGCTCGTCAATCCCTAGGCGATTCCAGTAACACTGTAGGTTATAAATTGTGGCAAAACCAAAGTTAGTTTGCTTAACAACCACTATACCATTTCCCAGACAATATAAGTCATAGGGCATTCAACTTCAGTCGAAGGGAATTCGAATTCATTTGCTAGTCTTACAATTCCTACCTCCATGCGTCGTTGGTCGCTTTTGCGCTCGCTGTCGCCTAGCTCTCTCATTGGTTATACACCGTCAGCCAATAAGAGGTCGGATTTAGCGAGAGAGGGAAATCCAATCACGGAGTGGTGACTGGGTGCCGACCGCACGTGCTCAAGAGCAATTCATCCCCAAAGCGATGACGAAGGACACAACATGGGTGAGTGTAGTGAAGGGTAGGGAAGCGTAGGGTGAGCGGAAGAGTAGTAGGATGAAGTTGAGACAGTGTAGGACAAGAGGTTGGATCATGCCCCAAGTTATCCCTTCAAAAATCCTGCTGACGAAAAGAACTGATATTTGTTTCACATTCCATCACAGCCAGTAGCCAGTATCATAGCACCAGGTGCTTGCAGTGGCGTAGCAACTACATTTGCCGTCCGGGGAGAAAGTAAAATAGCCGCACAAGCTTGTGAATTTAACTCGGTAAACCCTCATAATTTTGGACAGTGCTTAAATAATTTGTTTCATCTAACAACAAGCAAAGATCCAATTATACAGCGCTGCCAAAAGTTCAGCAAATTTGTTGTTACAGTAGTTGTTAACAAGAGTTATAGATACAATTTCGCGCAATACTTGGGGCAGTAACATTTATAACGCTCAACATTGTCAAGTTTGGTCTCTATGTTGTGAACTGCGAATCGGTGAGCAGGTAGTTCGTTTTGGCGTTACATTTAAAAATTCACTCTCTTAGCTTAGCTAAAGAATTGGTGATAAATATGCGCGGCAGATTACCCTAGCGATATATCGGAGAGATTTTTAAAAGCGCTGAAGTTAAATTGAATTTTTTTCCTATGGAAGCTTTCACGAACTCTTCATAAGTCTTCGTCATACACAGATTCCGTATTTCTACATCTCTACTGAATTCATTAGGCGGAAAAACATACTTTTAGCAAGCACATAAAACGTTGTAAGAAAAATATATTTGTTTGCAAGGTCATGAATTATCTGAAACCAATGTCGTTCAGTAAAGAAAATTTTCGATGACAGACAGCATTTCCAGTTTCAAATCTGCATCAAATCCCAGAGATATTTGCAACAATTATTCACCGTCCATTCGTTCATTTGGTGTAACTGACGCTTCGTGCTTATTCCCAAAGTAGCCTGTATTTTGGATTCATCGGTTACAATGTGTACCATGTGCCTTACCTTCAGAAGGCAAATCTTAACGCTGTGATTTCCGTACAATTGCAGATTCAGCCAATTGATTCAGACCTACCTGTGCGCCCGTGAATTCTGTGAGAGCAGATCCCTAAATGTCTAGATACAAAATAACTGGGAACCCCTGTACTGAGATGAGAATTAACGATGCAGCTGATCACCTGATTGCATTTCTTATTTATTCTATGCAACATGTCAGTGACGTGATGAGTTTCGAGTAATTCTTCACCATAATACTTACAGCAACTTCTCGAATAATTCATCTATATTTCGCAGTCAACTGATACCTCACCGGTAACTTGATCCAAGATATTCAACATTTATTTATATGAACAAAGAATGATAACAGCCAGTTCATCGTACAAACGATGTCGCGAAATGAACGGTCGCGAAAGCCACATAAGCACACAGAATGGTTTATACATGACACAGATGTAGTATTTGAGCTGATTTCCCAGATACATCTCTGGACACCTATTAGTTAGCGCTTTATAACAGCACCGTTGTCAAATGCTTGGTCACGACATTTGTCCATATGAATCCCATACTTCTCCTATTCTCGCAAAACCAGTGCAAAAAGTTTTTTGCCCTTTTCATGTTGGTCTTAACGAAGCTAATAAACCACTATACCCCTCACTTCATTTCCACTCGTCTGATTTTTGTGGCATACATCAGGCGTGCTATCGAAAACCTGGGGAAAATAATTACCTTCATTGAACGGATCTAAAATTTGCTTTCACACCTGATTGTACCGAATTACTCAGCAACACATTTTAAACATGCTGCGACAAAAATAGGTGCTGTTTTATCTTTCCAGCTAAACTGTCACCAAGTGTTCGCAAATAACTGACGCACATATGGCCAAAAAATACAACTGCTAAAAAATTCCGTCTACGTTTTGTCCTCTATTGTTATCTTGGAAGTCTTCGCGGTGAACACACAGTGTCATGCTTTGCTTGGTAAGAACCTTGACGATTTCAAGTATACTAGTGAAATCTCACGCCCCTGATTTTCTACAAATACTTGCTCCATTTGAACAAATTCCCTTCCTTCAACTTGCCGGTTGAGGTTGAGGGATGACTGCGCACGAGATTTGCTAGATCCGTGTTTACATACTTTTGGATTTAGTGTCAACTAGTCGTACTAGTCGAACTAGTCGTTGCACATTTTGTAATGGTAATCACACATGATCTCCCACCTGTTGATCGTTTTTCCGAGCTTGATTAATAAATCGCATACGTTTCACCACCATGCGAGGTGGCATCTTCAGTGCAGTAATAGGCAGTGTGTATTGCTGCTTAGTGAATTGTCAGTCCGTATTCCACGAACAAGTGACTTTTGAAGGTGGCGATTTCGATTTGTGCCACGGGATCTCTGCCCATTTGCTTCCACGGCTGAACCAGGTCTTGCGATTCGCCGGAGACCTTTCTTTCGGAGTTGATGGTACACGGGGTCAATGTCGATGAGCACGTTGATCGAATTATTAGAGGAGTACCATGCTTCTAGGAACTCTCTTCTTTCTGTGTGGTTGTTTGAGCTAAAAGCACTGTTTAGTCCCAATTGAAGCTATGTCCCTCCTCATCTACATGCGCTGAGACAAGAGACGATGCATAATGTTTTTTACAAGCCCTCTGATGTTCTTGTATTCTTGTAGATAATTTCCTTCCTGTCTGCCCCACATAGTTCATTACACAATTATTGCAATTTATTTTATACACGATGTTTGTTCGTTCTTGTGCATTCCTCATATCCTTTGGGTTTGATAGTATTCTTCGCAAAGTAGCGGTTGGCTTATGAGCGACCACGATGTTGTATTTTTCAGCTAGCTGGCAGTCATTTCAGGTATATTCTTCATGTACGGCAAAACGACCCTCTTGCTTGCATTTGGTATCGGCTCGGTGTTCATAAGTTTATGGTTTAGACATCTGCGGACTAAGATGCGTGGGTAGCCATTTCGCGCGAACAAATCGAATAGATGTTTCTCTTCTTCCCGTTTGGCTTCCACTGTGCTGCAGTGTGTTTCAATCCTGCGAAATAGTGTCCGCACGCAACTTATTTTGTGGCACTTTGGGTGATTGCTATAGAAGTTCAAAATTTGATCCGTATGTGTCCCTTTCCTGTGAACGGATGTTTGAAATTCAAAATCGTTCGTTTTGGTCACCAACACATCCAAGAATGGGAGCGTGTGTTCTGCCTCGAACTCCATTGCAAACTGAATCCCATCCATTGCATTGTTGAGCAGTTGGTGTGCGATTGCTACTTCACTGCGTTTCAGTAGTACAAATGTATCGTCAACATAGCGTACCCACAACTTCGGGTTAATAGCTGGTAGTAGATCTTCTTCCAACTTTTGCATGGCGATCTCAGCGATCAGACCTGATATTGGTGATCCCATCGGTGCCCCCTTCACTTGCTCGTAGATCTCTCCGTTTAACAAGAAGTAAGTTGTGAGGCATAGTTGGAGAAGTTTGCAAATGCTTGCAGTCGTCATACTTCCAATTTTCTCATCTTTTTTGTTGACTGGTGCGATGACGACTGATAGTGCCACAAGCAGATGCTCCTGCGTCGTGCATAGTGGCCGAGATCCTATTCCACTGAAGTTCAGTATCATTAGGACAAGACAGCGTGAGTTCGCTATGCAGTGCTTCTTGATAGGCTTGCCTGACATAGGGCTGGGACAATTCCTCCCTTGCCAATCGGGGGAGACGCTTTGTGCGCCTTCCGGTAAAGATCATGGAGAAACGACAGCGCACCAAGGCGTGGTCAGAGTCGACACAGGTACTCCAGTACGAGCGGCAATCCAGAGTGGAACCGCGCCACCTGTAACTTATGGCTATGTGGTCAATTTGGGTCCATCGCTGACCAGCTACAGGTGGACGCCAAGTGGCACTTCGGCGCCCACTGTGTCTAAAAGCAGTGCTAGTAAGAAACAACTGGTGATCCGCACACAGTTGCAGCAGACGCTCGCCGTTTCAGTCCGTTCGGCGTTAAGTCCATACTTACCACCCAGCTGAGCTTCTGAGGACCTCAGACGCCCTACTTGTGCGTTCATATCCCCTGCAAGTACTATAATATCTGAACTAGTAGTACTGCGTAGCAGCGTGTTCAGTTCGTGATAGAATGTGTCCTTGACTGCATTAGAACTGCAGTCCATGGGAGCATAAGCAGAAATCACAAACAAACAGCGTTTTGTCTCACTTCGCGAATTCACCTTAGCTGATGTCGTCAAACGGGCTGCACGTAAACGGCTGTTCACCGGAATCCAATCAACCAACAATGACTCAGCCTTGGAGCTGAGAATGATACCTACACCAGCTTGACCCGTGAGTGCCGCATCGGCGTCTCCGGATGCGTGCAACCAATAACGAGAGGATAAGCCGGGTGCATTCAATTCAATAACCCCGTTAGGGTCATTAATCCTAGTTTCGGACACACAACACACATCAACACTCAGTGTGTCCAAGGTGCGTGCGAGTGCAGCCTGATGACCAGTTTGTCTTAGAGTGCGGGCGTTGTATGCCGCCATGGAAACGGGACAGCGTGGCCTTATAAGGAACTTTTGCCGATAGGCGTCTGATAGTTGCTGTGGGATGGTGGCTGCATATGGTACTACTCCAGTAGCACTTCGGTTGCTGTCAATTAAGCTGGGAATTATAGAAGGAAGGTTAGTAATGGGGGCCGGGATGGGAGTAAGAGAAAAAGGTGGAAAGGAAAGAAGGGAGGCGCCAGCGTTAGCATGCTTTCGCTTATCCGCCCTGATGTATGCAGCAGATAAGGCGACCCTTGATAATCTGCGCGACGGCCGATGCAGGATGAAGTTTATGTTTGAAGAAAATGTCATGGTTGTATGTGGGCTGGGATACTGCCAGGGCGCCCAGACCTAGACAGGAGAACGTTTAGGGTCCTCATCCAAAGCCTTTGGCTCAAAAGCCTGTCCACAAGGCAGCGGGGAGGTGGCAATGATTTAGTTTTACAGAAAGGGACGCCATCCCATTTCAAACCCCCAACCTGGAGGACCAGGAGACTGAGTTTGTCTGACCTCTCACCATTGACCAACCTGGTAGGAGTAGCTCTCAAGATGCTCGGAGGCATCACCCAGTATAGATCAATGGGTCAATGAGGTACGCAAACCGTCGCACCACGTTAAGGTCCAGTCTCGTTGCGACGGTTCGTCACGAACTATATAGCGCTTACTGAGCTAATCTAGCAATTGCCAAAGATGCCACCTCGCTTGGTGGTGAAACGTATGCGATTTCTTAATCAAGCTCGGAAAAACGATCAACAGGTGAGCAACCAAGCCGGGCTACCAGTGTTCCAAATTATTTTGCTCACATGATTTCTATTAAAACAAAATACACCATGCTTGTCGAAATCTTAGCTCACCGTTTCGCAATTGCCTAAATTCACCAATTAGTTGATAGATCCCAACGCCCAGATGTGCATTCGTTCCCGTTAGCAACAAATAGTAAACACCTGATACCTATGCTGGAAGACTTTAGATCCGAGTCGGACAAGAATAGTAAGGATTTCATGAGCAATTTTAACAGCCACTTAGCAGACATCCATGTAATCGTTTGATTTGGTTGTGATCGTACAAA